>JAXQQM020083961.1:0-211177 GCA_034641835.2 Pinus albicaulis
TAATGAGGATTCTAAAGATTACAGATTGGGGTTTGAAAATGCTATCATGGAGGTACACAAACAATACAATCTTAGAAGCAAAGGTGGCCCAGAGAGTTCCAGTGACAAAAACACTAGTAATGCTGCTAAGAAAACTTAGAAAATCAGCCTCAGAAAACAGCAAGTAACACCAACACTTTAACCAAGAAAGCTGATCAAAATAAAGATAAAAACGTTCAGCAAAGTATTGAACAAAGCTGCCCTATTACTTCTGCTAGTGGCCCTAACAAATATGTCCCAAATAACAGTTAAAATAAATTTTAGCAAGTCAAAATTGCTGAAAGAGTTGTAAATGACAAAACAGACGTAATATGGAAAAAACAATAGTTCCTTTCAGCCTTGAAGGGGAAATTGCCAAGATTAAAATCACCATACCCTTAGTTGAACTAGTAACTCAGGATGTTTATAAGAAACAAGTTTTGAAAGCTTTGAATATGGGTAGTGACACTGATACTTTAAACTTGGTAGATGATAAACCAGAATTATTGTTTGGTCCTGAAGTTGAAGGGAAATACCAAGAAGGCACTGTCCCTCCCTTCTATGTCAGCTTGAATATACATGAGAAAATATTGCACAATGCCATGCTAGACTCAGGTGCTTCTCACAATATTATGCCCAAAGTTGTAATGGAAAGCCTAGGCTTAGAAATTACTAAACCATACAAAGACCTGTATTCTTTTGATTCCAGCAGGGTCAAATGCTTAGGTGTTAACTTGTCACAAATTCCTACTAAGAGTCTAGTAATGGAGATAGTGGTAGCTGAAATTCCCCCTAAATATGGCATGCTTTTATCTAGATCATGGGGAACCAAAATTCAAGGAAGCCTCCAAATGGACATGTCTTATGCCACCATCCCAGTGTTTAACCAAACTAGAAGACTATACAGGGAATCCCACATGAAATACATGGTCAGAAACATAGATATACCAAACAATTCTCCTATCTACTCCATCCATTCATATTTGGATTCCTTTATCTTATATAATGAATATGAAATCATTCAACAAGAAAAGGAAAAAAAAGGAGAATTTATTCTACCAGAACAATCAAATTTTCCATCAATTCAAGAAAAAGACAGTCCAGATTTTAGCAGCTTTGAATAGCAGAAAGAAAATGAAAGAGAAATTGAAATACCTTGGAAAATAAACTTTGATGGCTCTTGTAGCTAGATAAGTGCAGGAGCTGGTGTATGGATACAAAACACAAATAGAGGATTCTCCTACAAACTAGATTTTCCATGCACAAACAATATTGCTGAGTATGAAGCCCTCCTTATTGGCCTACACTTACTCAAAGATTTAGGATCCAAAATAATATCAGTCCAAGGGGATTCTGAGCTAATTATCAGGCAGATTAAAGGGGAGTATTCAACCAAAAACCCAAAACTCAGATAATATAGGAAGGTTTCCCTTGATCTCCTAATTTTTTTTGAAAAATATGAACTCATTTTCATCCCAAGAGCCCAAAATCATCTAGCAAATGAACTTGCCTTGGCTGCTAGTAATTGAAAAATACCAGAGACCAATGAAAATTTTGATGTAAAGGTAAAAAACAGACCTACAATACTCGACAATGAAGATTACTGGCAGGTATTTGAAGGAGACAAACACATAAATGATTTTCTGCAATCAAAGAATGACTTTTCCATGCCAACACCTATTTTAAGCCATGAGGAAGATTGTTTTAATGAAGGACAAAACCCTGAAACAGAAATGTCTTTTTTTGCTGATATAAACCATTTTGAACATCCATTTGGAGCAGAAATAGTTGACAGTATGGACCAGAAAGACCTAGAAATTTTACATTGTAAAAATGATACAATTCCAAGAGGTCTTACACCATTAGAAAAACTTTTCGATTTCAATGATTTAGCCAAAGAACCAAAGATGGAACCTATGGAAATAGGCATAGAAGAACATAACATAGGCAGCCCAGCAAAACCCAAAATGATCAAGCTGTCTGTCACTCTCCCAGCTCATATTAAACAACAATACATAGACATGTTCAAAGAATTTAAAGATGTATTTGCATGGGGATACAAGGATCTAAAATCATATAATACCAGCATCATTCAACACAAAATTCCTCTTAAGGAAAATCAGAAACCTTTCAAAAAAAACTTAGAAGGATAAACGTTGTTTTATTGCCTTTAGTTGAGAAAGATATTAAGAAAATGTATGATGCTAGGATCATAGCTCCTATCAGGTATTCAGAATGGGTTTCCAACTTAGTATCTGTTAGGAAAAAAGACCGGGGAAATTAGGCTTTGCATTGATTTCAGAAATATAAATAGAGCCTCCCTTAAAGATAACTATCCCTTGCCAAAAATGGATCACATACTTCAAAGGGTGGTTGGGTCTAAAATAATTTCACTGCTAGATGGGTTCTTAGGTTACAATCAGGTTTTAGTACTCCCAAGTGACCAACATAAAACTGCTTTTACTACATCTTGGGGTACATTCATGTATGTTAGAATTCCATTTGGTTTAATGAATGTAGGAGCCACCTTCCAAAGGGCCATGGACATAGCCTTCTCAGAAGAAATAGGCTATTTCATAATCATTTATCTTGATGAAATCATTGTTTTCTCTAAAACTGATAAAGAACACTTGATTCATTTGAGAAACGTTTTTGAGAAATGTAGGAGATATGGATTATCTTTGAATCCCAAAAAGACATTCTTTGGTCTCCAAGAAGGAAAACTTCTTGGCCACATTATTTCTGAAAAGGGAATCAAAGTAGACCCTAAAAGGATTGATGGCATATTGAAGATCAACCATCCTAGAAACCTTAAAGAATTACAATATTTCATTGGGAAGATAAATTTTTTAAGGAGATTCATCCCCAATCTTGTTGAGCTATTGAGAAATATCACAAACATGCTTAAGAAAGAGGTAGGTGTTAAATGGACCATACAGGCTAAACAATCATTTGAATAGGTAAAACAAGCTTTAACTCAAACACCAGTCCTTATTAGTCCTGATTTCACCAAATATTTTTATATCTTTTCCTTTGCATTTGAACATACAATAGCTGCAGTATTGCTGCAAAAGAATGACATGGGGCATGAAAAATCAATATACTTTTTTAGTAGGGCTTTGAGAGATGCTCCACTCAAGTATAACATCATGGAGAAACAAGCCTTAGCCTTGGTAAAAGCATTGAAAGACTTTAGAGTCTATATTCTGCATTCTCACATCATTGCTTTTGTTCCACACACAGTTGTCAAGGATATTCTAAGTCAAGACCCTGATGGTAAAACGGGAAAATGGATTGCTATTATTCTAGAGTATGACTTAGAAATCAGGCCTATCAAACTGATCAAAGGGCGGGGATTAGCTAAACTCATGGCTAAGTCAAACTTCCAAGCACTTGATATGAATATGGTTGATGTCTTAGAAGAAATAGAGGAATGCACAGCTCCATTCATTGAAGAAACATTTGTGAATTCACCTTGGTATGCTGATATCATATATGTGTTGCTTTACCTGAATTCCCCTCCTTCTTTGTCCAAAACTAAAGCTATATTTTTGAAATCAAAGGCTTTAAATTATTTCATATTAGATGAGTTTTTATATTGGAAAAATCCTGTTGGAATATTGCTTAAGTGTCTGCTTGAGGTTGATACAGGAAAAATCATGCATGAGCTACATGAGGGAGAATGTGGAGGACATATGTACTGGAAGACTATAGCAAATAAAATCCTCATATCTGGTTACTATTGGCCCACCCTTTTCCTAGATACTTAGAAACTTTTCATGTCTTGCCATAAGTGTCAAATTTTTTATGGAAAAAGAAAACTCCTACCCTTACCCTTACATCCCATCAATTTTGAGGCTCCCTTTCAACAATGGGGCTTGGACTTCATTGGGGAAATTCACCCATCCTCTTCAGCCCAGCATAAGTGGATCCTCACTACCACTGATTACTTTACCAAGTAGATAGAAGCCATACCTTCTAGGAATGCTACTGACTCTGTCATTATCAAGTTCCTTGAAACCAACATACTATCCAGATTTGGTTGTCCAAGAAAAATTATTACAGACAACGCTGCTGCCTTCAAATCCAATAAAATGGTTGACTTCTACTACAAATAACATATTACATTAGGTCATTCCACTGCCTACTATCCCCAAGGAAATGGATTAGCTGAATCATCCAACAAAAGTCTTGTCAATATTATCAAAAAACTGTTGGAGCATAATCAGAATTCATGGCATAGTAAGCTTGTTCATGCTTTATGAGCTGATAGATTAACCACCAAAAAGTCAATAAATATGTCCCCCTATCAACTGGTTTATGGCATGGATGAAATCTTCCCAACCTCACTAGGAGTTCCAATCATGAAGCTCCTCCAGGAAGTACAATCTGAGGAAAATTATATGCAGAGAATGATAAATTAGACCATTCATTTACAACAGACTAGAGAGGAAGTGTACAGTAGAACGCAAATAGTCCAAGAGAGTATTAAGAAATTATTTGACAAGAGGACTAAAGAAAATTATTTCCAAGTTGGAAATATAGTTCTAAAGTGGGATTCTAGAAGAGAAGAAAAGGGAAAACATGGAAAATTTGAAAATTTATGGAAAGGGCCCCACATTATTCATTCTATCAGGGGTCATAATGCATTATTTCTGCAAGATCTGAATGGAGAAGATCTATTTGGAGGTCCTATCAATGGCAGGATGCTCAAGCACTATTTCTACCAAGAGTCCTAAATTTCAAAGTTTTTATTTTTTCCATTGTGTATAACATTTCCATTTCAATTTGGAAAGAGAAGAAAAACACAAAAAAATAGAAAAAAAAAGAGAGGGCAGATTCAAAAAAGGTACAACCCCATACCCAAAAAAGAGAATTTTCTGAAAGTGAGCAAATCTAAGTGCCACTGCTGATTAAAAAATGATATATTGTTCAGTCATCTAGCCTAATCATGGCTGAAAATTCTTTAAATTTATGTTGATAAGTTAGTAGAAGCACAGATTGATAAGATTTTTTCAGACTTGGCTTATCAGTAGAATAGATTAGGATAGAAAGGAAATGGTTCTAACAAGCTCAAAATCTGAACCAAGAAAATGAAAAAGACAGCTCTAAATAGATCAAAATCAGAGCTGGAAAAGGACTAGAAGGATATTTATAAATTTTCAGAGCTTAAGCCTTTATCATTTTGTTTTATTTTTCTGCAAATAAAGTCTATGTGCAGCTTGCATATACAGCCATAGACACCATAGCAAATCAGACAATCTAATCCTAATTTGACTGTGTTTAAATTTCCTGTTTTAGAAATAGAAATAAAATCTGTCAAACAGCTTAATCTTGACAGATAGTAGTTAGGTAGAAAATAAAGAGTTCAATAGTTTAATCTGGACTCTTGGAAGAAATAAGGATAGGATTAGATAGTTTATTTCTATTTTCAAAAATAAAATGTCAAAGAGTTTGCTAGTTCAAATGCACTCAAAGGGAAGAAAAAATGCTTGGACAAAGTAATATTGGGTAGGTAGAGATGTTGTTTGAAGAAATTTCATGTTGCAGATTGATAAAAGTTTCCCTTTTTAGACAAAGATCAGAAAGTAAAGAAGAAATATGCCCAATGGATAAGGCACTGGTCCACTAAAAACCGGAGATCTATAAACTGAGGTTCTGGACATCTAAAAGGACAGTTGTCCTCCCCAAATGGAGCCACTGTTATTCATCCTTAATTTTGACTCTATCCAAAGATGAATAAATGTAACAAACCCAGATTTCTAGAACAAAATTGCAAGAACATGATGAGTTCTAGAAATCTCAATGCCTTCATCATTTCAAGTCCATTAGTCCACTGAAATCTTCATCTATTTTTCCTAAAAATATTATCTTGATGTTCCTTAGCAGTGATGTTCCTTAAACAGTGTTGTTCCCTAAAGTATTTTTCCTTAAGCTGCTGCTGTTGTTCCTTATTTAGGACCCTCAAGAAACACTACTAAATAAAATGAGACTGTATGTAGGCCATTTTTTCCATCATTTACTAAGCCTATTTCACTCATTTTTTCCCTTTTTCACCCTTCATTTTCCTCTTAACAACTTCAAAATCCATTTTAAACTCATAAAAAATCCTTGTTATGGTATAAAAACCCCCATTTTTTCCTATCGGAACTCACCAAAATGATCAGAAACCCCTCTGTTTGGTCTAAAAGACAGTATTTTATAAATAAGAGTTTAAGCCCCTAAGGGCTTAGATCTTTCGCCCATATGTCTGAGCGCCCATGACCAGGTGCTAGACCCATCGCATCGGGCATTCCTATCACATCGGCCTTCCTCTATAAAATCCTCTTTTTTCCTTCGAAAATTCCTCCCCGCTGATGCGATTAGCACCCTACCCTTAGCCCCTGGTCACATTTTCCCCCACAGGACCGTGCCCCATTGCCCATTTATTAGCCCCTCCATCGCATCATCATTTTCCCTGCTCTTTCCCCCTTTCCTTTGTTCCATCGCCGATGCGATAAGTGCCCTTACCCTGGCCCCTGGTCACTTATCCTCCCATGGGACCATGTCCTTGCGCTTATTCCTAAGCCCCCATCACATCGGCTTTTCCAATAAAACCCTCATTTCCTTTGCAAACTTGCACTATCCGATAATGATACCCTGATAAGATCTAAGCCGTAAATATCTATGATCTAATGGTGATCATTAGCCCCCACCCCTTACCTTCTTGGTTTATCAATCCACCCTCCACACCGATCTCCGTCATTTATCTACATAATCTAATGGTCCTCGTTCATCCCAACAACCCGACTCTTCCGGACCCACCATCCATTATGCAAAGCCCTCCTCCAATCATCTCTTGCCATATGTCCTCCACTAAGTTCTCCCCGTTGTGCACTTCTCTCCATCGCGCTCCCTCGTAGTCGTTGGATCTTCCCCCCAAGATTCGACGGTCTACGATCAATATCGCGTGATTTTTTCATCCAGGGTTTAATTCTCCAAAGTCGCGCGAAATAGGCAGTATTGCAAAGGCCACGTGGCGCATTATAATTGGATTGTGTTCCCTCTAGGAAAAACCACTTACCGCCCGAGGGTCATGTGAAAATTGTCGATGGTTTTCCAAAAAAACCACTTATGCCCATTTTCGCGCCAAAGTCCATTTAAATTATATTTCGCCCTTTGCCATTAAAATTCCTTCCTCCATGCATTCCGCCTCTCTACAACCTCCTTCGCCAGCCTCCGAAGCAATATTCCCGACCCTGCATGGTTTTTATTAACGTTTTTTTTGTCTTGTGCAGGTTTGATGGCAGTTTTGAAGGTAAAAACCCTTCCCACTGTCTGTAAAGGGATAGGGTCAAAGATCATCATCCGAGGAATACTGTTAAATGAAGAAAAGAAATTTCCAAGGCATAAATCCGATTCTTTTAATCAAATATTACATGAATATTTGTTATTCAAATCAACCCCCCCCCCCCCCCAACATTAAGGTCCTCTGTCCACAATAGCGAAAGGAAAAGCGCAGTGGAAGAAACAAAGGGTTAAAGACCGAGAACCAAAGAAATGGAATTAAAAACTTGTCCAAGTCAGCAAGAAAAGCGTAAAGCAACAAAGACAGAGAAGATTGAAGATGAAAGATTGCGCACACAGACCAAAGATTAGAAAGTTTAATCCTGTATTATCCAGGTTAAATGCAGTTTAAAAGTGAATACAGTCAGCAAAAGGATAATTACAGGCCCAAGAAATAGAGGATCAAAAGGTTAAGAGAAATCAGATGAAGTGTTAAAGGACAGTAAAGAAGATTGATTTAACAAGGCAGATCAAGGCTAAAGAGCCTTAAAACACAGTTAATGGTGAATTAAAGGCAGATTAAGCCCAAAGAGAAGTTTTATGATTAAAATCAAGAAGACTTAGGCTTGAAGATAGCCTTGAACACATCAAAGGAGCAGTTATTCACTTAATAACTCAAAATGTACACCTTTCATTTACTTTATGTCTCAAAGGGAAAACTGGCAGTTATTACACAAAAAGATATTTTAAAACTACCAGAAAGTTATTGTAAAAGACAGAAAAGAGCCTCAAAGTCAATATTTTCATCTATTTTATCCTTAGGAAGTAATGTTGGCATGTGTTGTCCTTGATGGTGATGAAATAAGATTGTTGGCAATATGATGCAAAGTGTTGTCCTTGATGGCAACCTACTTGATGAAGTTGTCCTTGATGGAAACTGACTTGCCCTATTTGTTAATGATGTAAATCTAATGTATCTACAGAGCAGTACAGATGTAATGGAGAAAGGAATTCCTGTAAGGGCCAGAGAAATGATTAAAATGGTATGTCACAAAGCATACGCGGGTTTGTAAAGGCAAAGTAGCGTATGTACGCGGAAAAGTGCTTACCAAGTAGCATATGCCTATTTACGCTCTAAATTTATAAAACCAGGGGACTTTACCATGGTATTGGCCCATAATATTGAGCGTTGGATTATATATTTGATCCCGTCCAGGAATACCATGGGAAGTTGTGTGGTTTTGGCTCATGGTATTGACAAAGGCTAAATCTATATAAGGAGAAGAATGCAATAAGGCAAGTGTGCATAAGGCCTGGTTTTGAATGAATACCTTCACTTTGAAGTATATCCGCATGGAAGGGTAACAATATTGATTGATCCGAATCAATAATGCACCTATGAAGAAAATGATGAAGAGGGATCTCTAAATCTGAAATGACTATGTATTTTCTATATATGTTTATGGAAATTTTAGATCCGGGAGAGATGAAATTAATATTTTTCCGAAGTGAAGGGTAACATCCGAGCTATTTATTCGTTCGAAGAATTTGCGCCCGCCCTACAAAGTTTAAAGATCTATACGCAGGTTTGCTCATAAAAATCACGTGCATACGTAGGTTGGCTTTAGCAATCTCAGCAAAAGTGCGTATGGAATGTAAGGATGGTTCTTTGGAATATGTGCAAAAGTATGCTTTTGTGTTTGTCTCTTTATGAAAGCACGTATATACGCAGTTCAAACAGAAAGTAAAAGCACGTATGGAATCTATTTTTTCTCATATGTGGAACAATGTCCATTTGTTCATTGGGTTTCATCGTTATCTGTCTATAATGTATTCATACAGATCTGGGTTGTTTGAATGTTGAATATGCTGATGATTATGTTAATTGAAGATCAGTTGTTGGTTGATTGGTTCAATGAATGAATTGATGGGGTTATAAGTTTCAGTTTGATGTATTTTGAGCTTAAATGTGTGGAGTGGGTCCAGTCTGAAAATATGATGAAAAGAGGCCTACAAGGTGTGTTGTGTGGAAGCTGTTGGATTAAGTATGAAAATTGATGAAACGTGGTCCGTAGTGGTGCTGAGGGTCGAAGCCTTCAGTGAGGGGATTGTAGCTCCCTTCCAGTGGTATTTGGTAAATGAGAGTAGGGGATAGTAGCTCCCTTCCAGGAGAGGCTGGTAAACGAGAGCAGGGGGTAGTAGCTCCCTTCCAGGAGAGGTTGGTAAATGAGAGCGGGGGGTTGTAGCTCCCTTCCAGGAGAGGCTGGTAAATGAGAGAAGGTTGTAGCCTTCTGCAGGTGGGTGCCTGCGTGCTGGTATGAGTCTGCGCCAGTACAACGTTGTAAGAAGTTTTTCTTTATAATAAATATTGAAGACTAAGACGACAAAGAGAAGGGTTTTCTCCCAAATTGGGTTTCCACCTTAAACTCGGTGTTCATGTGTGTTTTTTATGTGTGATGATTTGTCTTGCTCTTACCGAACCTTTTATTCTGTCAAACATCTAATGAATGAATGATGCAATGATCTAAGTAAATAATTATCTGCATAATGAGATCTCTGATAATACGCAAGTTTTATTAAGGATATCCGCGTGTATACGTGAGTTGGGTTCATTAAAGTAGCGTATGGGTTTTAGAGAAAGAAAAAGTAAAAAAAATTTAGTCATATCTAAATACTGATTCACCCCCCCTCTCAGTATTTTTCCCAACAATTGGTATCAGAGCCAGGTCCTTCTGAAGGAGCTTGATCGCTTGAAGGAGATCCGTCACAATGGGAAGGAAGCAAAAGAAGAAGGCTACTCAAAAGGAGATATCTCAGAAAACATGTGCAGCAGAAAATGAAGAAGAGGAAACAGGTATTGATTGTTGTTCTTGTGATTCACGTTCTTGTGCATGCAATGGTGAAGATAGTGAAAGTAATGTTATGGATCTAGAAGAAGCTCTCAAGATTAAAGTTGAAGATCAACAAAGATCATTTAATGAGAGAGAATCTATCTACAAAGAGATGATCTCTAGAATGAAAGAATAGATAGAAATGCATCAAAAACTGCAGGATAAACCAACCTATCAAAGTAGAAGACTTGAAGTAGAAATCATATTTCTCAAATAAAATCTGGAAAAATCAAATAAGAAGAATGAAGAACTTTTACAAACTTGTGAAGAACAAGAAAAAGGGTTGAAGGAAGAGATTTTAAAATTGATTGATCAAGTAGAAGAAGGAAGAAGGGTTGAAGAAAGTATGAAGAAGCAATGCCAAAGATTGGAGGTTGAGTTAAATATTTTGAAAGATAAATTAGAAGAAAAGGATAAACTCTTGAGGTTTCAAGATAGCACTAAGATTCTGGACAATATTCTTAGCAGTCAAAGGTCTCCTTCTGTTAAATTTTGTCGTGGTTTTCATGAAACTGTTAAAGGAGAATCTAGTTCACAAGGAAGTGCTAAATATTCAAAGGATATCAATGCAAAACTTGATGTGTTGAAAGAAACAAAAGGTCAACCGACAATCATGAACTCTCAAAAGAAATCATCCCCTCCTTTGATCAATAATGTTGAATGCTTTAAATGTCATAATTATGGGCATGTTGCAGCCAATTGCAGAAGCAGATTGTTTTAGTCTCAAACAAATAGATTCTACACAGTAAGGTACTCAGGTTTCTTTAAGGGATATTGTTTTTCATGCAGCAAGTATGGTCATAAAGCAGCTGATTGAAATAGAATAAAGAATAGAAAAACACATTATGATCCCTATGCTTAATTTTCTGGTCACGCAAGATGTTATGCTTGTAACAAATATGGACATGTAGAAAAACAATGCAGGATGAATAGATCTGAGAAATTGGATAATTTCCAGCACAATATAAGAAATTTCAAGCAAAACTGGAAAAAGAAGGAGGACCGGTCAAAAACGTAGGAGATAATAATCCTACTACAGTCATCGGCTTCTAAAGCTTACTTCTTATAATGACTGCAGGAGTAATGTGAGATACATTATAGGGATTAGTAATGTATTGTCACAAGGGGAGAAATATATGGTGATTCTCATGGTTGGTTTGGTAATTCTGGTTATGTTTATTTCTGACAGTGCATATGATGTGAAGAAGACAGGTACAGGTGGCATAAGTTTAGGGGGAGATGAATTTGTGAAATTTTCAGTATTTCACTTTCCATACGCGGGTTTCGTGAACTAAAACCACGTATACACACGATTTACTTTAGAAACAAAAGCGTATACTTTTCTGTTAAGAAAAACAATGAGATGGCTCAAGAATAGGAGCACAGGTTCAGGGGGAGCATTAGTCTAACTACTAATGATTTCATTATTGGCATTGTATCTGCTTATTCCTTAGTTTTCGTAATACTCATGCTCAAATGATGATGACATGATACATGGCTTCTTATGATAAGATTATGGATGAGCCCTGATTGCTTTTTGCTGAAGAGTATCTTTTGTTTTCACACATGGATGAGATGAAAGTTTTATGATGCAAAGATAAGGATAGATCATGCAGATGACTATTGACATAATTCCTACACATGTTACATCATGATCATGAAATAAATAAATCATGAAGATCTTGATGATAACAGATCACATGAATGATTGCTTGATACATATTGTCTATTGAAGAATTTTGTTCTGGTATGATAATTCCTCTTGAAGAATATGTTGATGCTGCAAAGAGCTTGAAGGCTTGGTTACTGATGTGCTTATGCCACAACTATTGGATGACACTTGAAAACATAGCTACATTTTCCTCTCTCATATATTCCGGGGAAGCATTCGAATATCTCAGACAGAAGCTGGGAATAGTCTCTGCCATACAAAAGATCAGATCTGCTTAAATTCAGAAGATTAAATTGGATACACGGGTTTTCTGAGACACAGTCGCATATATACACAAGTTTATACATAGAAAACTGCGTATGGGTGTTTGTTGACAGAATTTTTCTGGGTTAGCATTTTTCAGCACAACTGCAGTGCTATTTGATATCTCTAGTGATGTTTCAACTCTCATATTTCGATATTTGATGAAGATGCGTTGATGATTTGCTGTTGAAAGTGTTTAGGATGCAAGCTAAGCGGGAGCATTGGTCATGTGGAAAGTAATGCATTGTTGGCATTATGATGGTTCTGAAATATGATCTCTCTCTTGAGGTATTTTTGATATTGGTCAGAAAAATTCATAGTTGTAATTTGATGAAAAAGTCATGTTGAGACCTATGATGTAAAATTGTAATATTCAGTCATGTAAGGACTTGATCAAATTTGTAAACCCACTTGGTTGGGTAGTTGAGTCAAAATGTGTAAACCCACTTGGTTGGGTACTTGAGTCACATACGTAAATCCACTTGGTTGGATCATTGATGTAAGTATGAGTCCTTGGTGATAGGAAAGGTCATAAAGTCATGTACTTCATTGAAAAAATATGTTTTCAGCATGAACTCAGGGGGAGCATGGTAACTTTAGTGCACATCAGATCTACAAAGCTCTTCTTTCTACAAGAGAAGAAAAACCTTGTTTTGGCTTTGATCCGCCCTTTGCCCTTGATGTCAAAGGGGGAGATTAACATGGTGTTTGAATAGGGGGAGAGTATCATGGTGTTTTCATAAAGGTTATAATCAATGTATCTATCTTTTGTGGTGATCAAACACCATCGCACGGTGCTGCCACTCAAACGAAGACATGAGATGGCTGGCATGTGTTGTCCTCGATGGCAACCTACTGATGAAATAAGATTGTTGGCAATATGATGCAGAGTGTTGTCCTTGATGGAAACCTACTTGATAAAGTTGATGGAAACCTACTTGATGAAGTTGTCCTTGATGGAAACTGACTTGTCCTATTTATTAATGATGTAAATCTGATGTATCTACAGAGCAGATCAGATGTAGTGAAGAAAGGAATTCCTGTAAGGGCCAGAACAATGATGAAAATATTATGTCACAAAGCATACGCGGGTTTGTAAAGGCGAAGTAGCGTATGTATGCGGAAAAGTACGTGCCAAGTAGCGTAGGCATATTTCCACTCTAAATTTATAAAACCATGGTACATTACCATGGTATTGGCCCACAGTATTGAGCGTTGGATTATATATTTGATCCCGTCCAGGAATACCATCGGAAGTTGTGTGGTTTTGGCTCATGGTATTGACAAAGGCTAAATTTATATAAGGAGAAGAAGATCATAGTGCAAGTGTGTGCATAAGTCTGGGTTTTAATGAATACTTCACTTTGAAGTATATCTGCATGGAAGGGTAACAATTTATTGATCTGAATTAATAATGCACCTATGAAGAAAATGATGAAGAGGGATCTCTAGATCTGAAATGTATATATATTTTCTAGATTTGTTTATGGAATGTTTAGATTTGAGATGAGGCGGATATTTTCTGAAGTAAAGGGTAAGATCTGAGCTATTTATCTGTTCTGAAGAGTTGCACAACCCTACAAAGTTTGAAGATCTATACGCAGGTTCGTGATAGAGAAAGCGCGTATATACGCGGGTTGGCTTCAGCAAAAGAGTGTATGGAATGTGAGACCAGTTCTGAAACATGTGCAGAAGTATGCGCAGGTTTGTCTCTATGAAAGCGCGTATATACGCAGGTTCAGTGAAGTAAAATCGTGTATGGAATCTAGGGTTTTGCTGAAGTATGTGGAATTAAATGTCTGATCTGTTCTACTAGTTTACTGTTATCTGTCAATAATGTATTCATACATATCTGGGTTTTTTGAATGTTGAATATGCTGATGATTATGTTAAATGAAGATCAAGTTGTTGGTTGATTGGTTGATGATTCAATGAATGAATTGATGGGGTTATAAGTTTTGCTTTGATGCGTTATTTTAAATGTGGAGTGGAACTACTCGAAAATCATGAAAAGGCTCATATGTGCTTCGTATGGAAGTCGTTGGATCCAAGAGAAAATTGATGAAACGTGGTCCGCAATGGTGGCCGAGGGTCGGTTTTTAGTGAGGGGGTTGTATTCTTCCATGGTAGTTTGTAAACTGCTGTGGCACAGAGCTCCTTCCGAGGAGAGGCTGCACGAGGATAGCTTTGTAGCTCCCTTCTAGGAGAGGCTGGTAAATGAGAGCAGGGGGTTGTAGCTCCCTTCCAGGAGAGGCTGGTAAACGAGAGAAGGTTTTAGCCTTCTGCAGGTGGGTGACTGCATGCTGGTATGACTCTGCGCCAGTACATGGTTGTAAGAATTTTTCTTTATAATAAATATTGAAGACTGAGATGACAACAGCGGTGGTTTTCTCTCGAATTGGGTTTCCACCCTAAATCTTGGTGTTCATGTGTGTTGCTTATGTGTGATGATTTATTATGTTCTTACTACACCTATTTACTACTTACTAAACATCTAATGAATGAATGATGTAATGATCTAAGTAAATAATTATCTGCATAATAAGATCTATGGTAATACGCAAGTTTTATTAAGGATATCCGCGTGTATACGCGAGTTGGATTCATTAAAGTAGCGTATGGGTTTTAGAGAAAGAAAAAGTAAAAAGTTTTCAGTCAACCCTAAATATTGATTCCCCCCCCCCCTCAGTATTTTCCCCAACAAGTAAAGACAGATTTAATACACAGATAAGTAGTTGAGAAACATTCCTACCTTATGCCTTGCATGGTTTTTAAGGATAGGAGTGCATTCACTGTGTCATTAATAACATTTTGAACCCTAGATAGTTCCACCTCCTCATTTGCAGCATAAATACTGCATTTGAACTCATTGTACAAGGGGGTATTTGATAACTCTTTGAAGTAATACATAGTTCTGTTGAGATTGAAGAGAAATTAATGTACTGGAACCTATGGATGTTTTGACCTATTTTTGGATGGAGAAAGCTCTATCATTGGATCCCTGAGCTTGGCTATTGGTGAAGTATTCTAAACTGTTTAATGTTTTTCCTATTTTCATTTTTTTTTCATCATCTCTTGCTTGCAGTAGAGTAAAATTTTTAGGCTAAGAAATGTCTCCTAGAAGCACCTTAGACCTATTTACTCTTCACTATCTTTATGTTTTCATCTGTTGAATGTTTGATTGAGTAATTTTAACCTCTTTTTCAACCTTAAAGCTTGTTTATTTCAGAATTAATTCAATACAATTGGCCTCAAGATCATTTATGGTTTTCCCTACTTCTTGTTGACACTTTAAAAACCATTTCTGAAGTCTCCTTTCAAAGTACCATTGTCCAAAGTTTGCCAAAGAGGTCTGTTTTGATCATAGCCTTTGTAATTGCTCAAATAATTGTTTTGAAATTATTTATAATTGCATTCCTTGATGTTTAGGAGTTCCCTCTTCTATGAATGCAATTATCTGTTTATCTTGAATGTTTTCTTATCCTTGAGAGTGAAATCTTTGATGAAATAGAGCGTTCCTCGACTCTTAGATTTCATTTTGAAATTTTGGTTTGAAATTATTATTTGCTGAAGTATAGTTTCTAGAATTCATGGTTAGCCCTGTCTATAAATTACTTCTTCATGTTTAAATGATACTTTAAGTCCCTCTGTTGAAGAGTACATATAATTAAGGATTCTTAATTGCCCTTAGTTCTACTTTCGATTCTGAAACCCTTAATGTTCATTCCATTTCACCTGAAAATTTGTTGATGTAATAGCCAAGTTAGATTTTCCCTTTGATACCCCTAATTCATCTACAAATTTGTTACAAACTTATAGCTGACTCCATTTCCCAATGACTTAGAGATTTCCCTTTTCTATCTATGCTCCCTAGATCATCATGTCCCACAAAACAATTAAACAAACTCAAGCTCAATAACTAGCCGAAAATCAACCTTTTACAAGCAATCAAGCTATATCCATACAAAACATATTGAGAGATCCCTCTATGAGACTAGGAGGGCTAGATCCTAGAGCTCTAAAGACTGGTTTTTGTGTTTCCTTGTCATTTGGTTTGCCAATCGTCCAAATCACAGGATACCAACATGTCAAGCAACTTTAGTGGAAACACTTGCAGGTAACAAGTTGCATGTATGATTTCCTAGCGGGTTTTGGCATGCATGGTATATGAATGTGTATTTTTTGTTTATTTTTTATCAGTCGAAATGATTTTTCTGGGTTTTGACAGTGTTTTTAGCCTTTCCTTACTATTTATAGATCACCATGGTGTGATGGGATTCATTTTTGGTTGAGATTTGGATTGCTAGAAGGTTTTGGATTCGGGTGAGGTGGTCTCGGGAAACTCCCAAGGGTTGGGGGTGGAGATGGTTTTCTTTCGGAAGCCCTCAATAGGTGGGTGCAAATAGGAAAATTCCTCAAGGTATAGTGAAGGAATTCTAAGGCATCTAAGCTCGGTTTGGATTTGTGATCCCGGGCCCAGTTTAGGTGAGATCACAGTATGGTGAGGGTGGAGGTGGTTCGACCTCTAGATTCCCTTAGTTTTTTTTGAATTGGTTTATCCCATAAGATCCCACATTCATGCTTGTAATATGGCATAGGGGTGATTGGTTGAAAGAAATATTTTGTTCATCCCAATCTATGGTGAGGTGGTACGTGGAATTCCCACACCTGCTTGGCTAATAAGAAATAAGTTTCTCTTGCTTTTGAGGAGTAAATTTACTTGCGATTTTGTGGATTTAATGGTTGTTCTATAATTTTTATCTATTTGGTTATATGCTGGTTATAAGAATGGTTATGTGAAATATCTAAGTATTCCTCTTATTGTATTTTCATTAATGAATATCTAGTTCATGAATGTATGACCTAACTAGTGTTATGACAACTATTGTGAGAAGGAATTAGTCCTTCTTGTTAAACCTAAAATAGGTTTTTAGATACTTATGTTGCAATATGCATTCATGAACTATAGGTTGCATGTTTACCATTTGTTCAATGAAACCGGTTGGGAAGGGTCAGGTCAAGTATTGGTTCAAGTTTTGGTTTGCAAGCTTTGTTTCTATGTTACACATCATTTTTTAAAGTTTCACTAATTTTTGGAAAAGGCCTATGTCTTAGCCATGAAAAAGTGGCTCAGTATTTGGGTTCATTGGCATAGAACTGACCAAAAAATTCCATACTTGCTAATAGGTAGGCCTGTGGGAGTTCCTAGAGGCTTACAATCACTTTCATGTCTTGGCAAGGGAGATAATGAGGCTCTAGTTCAGTGGAAAAAGGAGTTATCTCAAGGGTTTTACACCTGGAGGGGTTTGGTTGCTCTTGGAGGCCCTGTAACACCAGAGGGAAGATAGTGAGGTATTAAGTGGTCGACTCGAATTCCTTAAGGTCATATAGGAGGTTGAGTCTTATCATAGTGACCCTCATCTCATGTTTACCCCAGGAAAGCTGGTGAAAGTGATTAAATGTGTGAGGTGGGTTGCAAAAATCATATGGGCCCAATTTCCCAGTATCCCTAATAGTTATGGATGAAGGGAGAGATTATGGAAATCACCAGCAAAATTGGAAATTTATACTGTGTGGACGAAGATGTATTGGACTATTAGATAAGAAGAAAACATGGTTTCTTGGGAAAATTGATCTATCTGGATGACTTCTTGCTACAATTGACATTTACTGGGCTACCTTCTCCATCACAAAATAAGTTGACTATTGAGGAATCACCTTTAGGTTCTTTGGATGTCAAGAAATTGGATATATGTTAGCTGATTGTACCAATCTCCATGAGGGAAGAATTTATAAGGACAAAAATCACACTTTGGAAAACCAGCTGTTATTAAGAAAAAATTCAGAGGCCGCTCAAGATATTCCCCCACAAGAACTGTCGGAATTGGATATAGAAAGTGACCCTTCTGATGAAAATTCCTAGCCAACAATGTGAGAGAATTCTCCACATGTTGTGGCTAGAAGAGTTCTAAAATATTCAAGGAAATGTACCAGCAAAGGTGGCCACACCTTAGCTATCAGTTACACTTAGGGTAGATAGGATTAGTCTAATTAGTGAGGAAGTTGAACAGTTGATTTGTGTCAGGATATTTGGTTTTTGTTGATAGAATTATAGCATTATTATGTAATTAGGCTTTTATGTTAAGAAAAAACCAGTCCTCAAGAAGGAGTCGAACAGTCATGTAAAATATTATAAATTGTAACCCTTGATATAGAGTAAAGGGGGGATTTTGCAGTGAAATATTAAATTGAGAAGCATTGCTCTCTATTGAATAAATTTTAGGGTCATTGGCTATCTATGTGTGTTGTTGGGAATTTTCTCGAAGGACTCAGTCCTTCGATTTGAGAACTCTGTGTATAACTTGAATAAGAACCAATTATGTGTGGAATTTCCTTATTTCCCTCTGATTGTCTTTCAACTCATATTCTCAACGAATGAATTGAATGTGTTTGTTGTGTATAGAAAAATTGAAGAAGGTCAAATAGAGGCTCTGCTGGAAGAGCGAAATCATAGTCAAGCTTCATTTATTTAAAGAATATTGAAACACTGTCTGTTGGAGCGAATATTGTTGTTTTGTTGTTTGGTTGAACGATATCAGTGAGGTCGTTCACAAAGTCAAGCAAAGAAGGCAAGTTGAAGGAATAAATCAAATTCGCATGGAAATTTGGGCTAACACTGTTCAAATACCGGATTTGTCAGAAGACGGTTTTGGAGGAAGATACCATTGGTTTCGCATTTTATTTTGGCCTAGAGTGGTTTCTGAAATAAAAATGTGATCCTGTTAGAATGTGCCATGTCACCAACACAATACTGCCCATTTCGCATTTTTTCTGAGAATTAAAGTCCTGCTCACAAAAAAGTGTGAATCCCGTCGGATCTGGGTTGTGGAAGAGCAAACGACAATCGCAATTAAAGTTGCAAGGCTGATAATTCGAGGTATGTCCCAGCGGGTTTGATAATTATTGATTAATTGTTTGGGATATGAATATGTGGGCCAACGTTGATAAGTGTTTATGCTGAAAGTTTAATGGGTTTTAATATTTTAATGTTAAGCCTTAGATATTGTTCAAAAAGGGTTGAACCGTCGGTTCATATACTTTTAATGCCTTATTCCAAAAGGGGTTCGCGCAATAGTTAAGGAGTTTTAAAAGGGAAATATAGTCACGGTGCTTTAATTAAAATACCAAAGGTCATATTATTTGGGAGGTGATATAACATCAAACTATGGTATTTCATTAATCAAATTCCATGAATTTGATAAACGAAATTGAAACAAGAATTTGAAGAAGACTCCTTTGGTGAAAGAAAATATAGAGCCACAAAAGAGTGAAAAGCTCTCCTTAGCACATGCACCCCAATTTTTCTATCATTTCTGGTATCAGAGCAGATTTCAAGACATTTTTGCAGAGACTGAACTGACTTCCAAAAGCAGAAGAAGAAATCCAGCATGGCTATCCGAGTTGCTAGTGGTGTTGCTGGTAGAAGAAGAGGCAGGCCAGTTGCCAATGCAGAAGTATTAGAGACCTTGCAGTAGCTCCAAGCCAGATTGGAAGCAATGTAATTAGAACACCCAAGAGATCCTGAGTATGTCAGTGAACCTAAAACTGAAGAAGAGACAAGAGAGAATGTTGAGATTCCTCCTGAGATGAGACTCCTTAAATCTATTCTGGGGTCTACATCTAAGCCTAGACTTGAAGTGTCAAGCTTTTTAGGAGGATTGAATCCAAAAGAATTGATAGACTAGATTAATGAGATGAATAAATGTTTTGATTATGAAGAGATGGGTGAAGATAAAAGAGTCAAATTTGCAGTAACAAGATTGAAGGGACATGCAACACTTTGGTGGGATGGAGTGCAAGCAGAGAGAAGGAGAGGTGGTAAACAACCAATCAAGAGTTGGACCAGAATGGTGGCAAAACTAAGAGGTAATTTTTTTCCTAGTGATTATCAACTTACATTATTTAAACAAAGATTTATGACAGTGAAATAATACACATAAGACTTTTATAAAATAAGTATAAGAGCTGGGCAAATACAGGACACAACAGAGAAGGTTTCCATGTATGTAAATGGTCTCAAGTTGGAGATCCAAGATTAGATAAGTATTTTGTCTCCTAAGACAGTAGAAGAGGCTTATCAAATGGCCTTGAAAGCTGAAGAGAAACTCCTGAGAAAGAATTCTGCCAAAGGAAGAGGTACTTTCCGAGGAAAGGGAAGTCAGGGTGGTAGAGGAAGGTCTACAACACCTAGAGATGGAGCTAGCAGTAACTTATGTCAGAATGCATCCACAGAAGGTGATGCAAGGGGTAGAAGGGGTTCCTACAAAGGAAGAGGAGGAAAAAACAGAGGAAGAGAAGTGAGGTGTTACAGATGTCACCAATTGGGACATAAACATTGTTGGGGTCCTGTGTTTTGATAGATTGGCTTACCAAAAGACAAGGAAACATACAAATTGAACTTTAGAGCTCAGGATCTAGCCCTCCTAGTCTCAGAGAGGGATCTCTCAATATATTTATAAAGATGTGTCTTGAAAGGTTTAGAAGTTGATTTTAGGCTAGTTATGAAGTTCAAGGTTGTTTTTTTTTGTTTGGTTGGACAAGTATGTTTCATGTGGTATAGATAAAGCATGGGAATCTACAAGCCATTGGGCAATGGAGTCATGTGAAGTCCAAATAGTTTTGACTGAGAAGGAAGGGAAACCAAAGGGAAAATCTAACTTGGTCTAGGGTCTGTTGAATAATATAGGTGAAATGGAATGGACATTAAGGACTAAGAGTGAACAAAAAACTAAACGCTTTCTCAATAGCTTAAAGGATTTGGGGAATGCCCTATTTCCTCCAGTAAGGTCACTGCTTTGGACTTAATCAATATAAACACTCAAAGAAAGGAGAAATGTAGACTAAACCTTCTAAATGAATTATAGAATTCGGGGAATGCCCTATTTCCTCCTTCAAGT
Organism: Pinus albicaulis; assembly: GCA_034641835.2. Taxonomy (NCBI): domain Eukaryota; kingdom Viridiplantae; phylum Streptophyta; class Pinopsida; order Pinales; family Pinaceae; genus Pinus; species Pinus albicaulis. The sequence continues at coordinate 21,108 of JAXQQM020083961.1, forward strand.
TCACCTTTGAGAGTTTAACCAACAGAACATACAATTGCATTCAAAGAAGAGGGAACGCCTTAGAAATCTATGGCTACAATCATAGGGGCCTTCAACACAATGATAACAATAAAGAACAGAGGGTATGATTGAGACAAACCTCACTGTTAAACTGCAAGCATTAATAATCAAAGGTAGAATTCAGACATAATATTAAGTGGTAAAGAAAGAGGGAATGCCTAAATAGTCTTTGACACAACCGAATTAACCATTTCTAAAGTAAGACAAACTGAATATAAGAGAGCTATTAGAATACCCTGTCACATTCAGTAGTAGAAAACATATAAACAGTGAAGGATAAACAGGTTAGAGGTGCTTATAAGATACATTTCTCTACCTAAAATTTTTATCCTACTGTAAGCAAATCATGATGGAACAAAGTGGAAACACGGGAAGTAACATAGAAAATAAGAAGTACATCACCAAAACCAGGCTCATGGATCCAATGTTCCAACCTCCTTCATCAACAGAAAAACATAGATCTTCACACTACTTTAGAACACCAAAGCTTCTTCAAAGCAGCAATATGTATTACTTTAGAAATCACAAAATGCCAACTCTTACAATGTATTTTCAATGAGTTTTTATAGATGAATGAGGAACTGGAGTAGTAGATATGGACTTAAATGGTCCATTTAAGACAGAGGGGATGGAAGTATCGATTTCCCATTCTGCTTAATAGCTCTACATTGACTATGTGTACTCTTTTAGGCTGTTTCGGAAGTCCTTTGTTAGGTTGATAATAACCTCAGGTATGTTCTTTGAAGTACTTGCTGACTGTAGGTACTATGTTTTGTCTTCTGAAGTGAGCGAGGTGACTAATGGTATCTTAGGTCTCTCCATACCTCCATAACTGTTGTCTGACAGTCTTAAAGAAGCTTCTGCCAGTGAAATAATATTGAAGGGCTCGAGGAGGCATGGAGACTTCTGTAGGAAGGTGTCCTTTTGGAGAAACCGTGCTCTGCTAACATTAAACACAGATATGGCTTGTTTCATGTTCATTTGGTCTTCAATCTGAGTCTCTATCCTTTAAACACTAGATTATGACATTAATATTTAATAACAGGCTTTAAATACCTTAAATCGTTCACTGATACTCTCTGTTGCTACTGTTGACTGTCTCTGTCTGTGGATTTGCAGGTTTAATGGCGTTGGGGGTTTTTAAAAGAGTTAGTAAATTTGACTTGGATAAAACATGTGTTTAAAAACTCCTCTCAGGAGTCTTTCCTACTATCTCTGGCTCTGAAAAAGCTTCTTATGCACCACTATATTACACTAACAGTGACTATGTAGAAAGGAATGGTTTTCACCATCTGTAACCCTGCAAGACACAATAAACTTGTTAATAAATCCATGTGAGAGGGAGAATGGATGCTGTGGAGGCTTGTGGAAGCGGTGGCGGAGCAGTGGAAAACTGATGAAAAACATGCGGAATGGGAAGAAACTAATGAAAATGAATGAAAGTGGGACCTTTGGATGGTGGGACCCGGTGGGTGGAGGGCGATTAGATGCGGACCATCAGATCTCAGGAGGAGATCGACGGTTGAGATGTTGTGATGAAGTTAAATGGTCACACGATGAACAAATATGCATGGAGGATGTGATGCAATGCAGACCGTCAATCTGGATCGAATGGACATTCACGATTGGATTAGGGGAGGCGGAGAATGACACTTTAAGGAACTTCCGATTGGTGATCAGCGATCAAGTGCCAACAGTTGGATTGCGTGGGGGATCAACGGTGGAGATTCAATCGGCGGGGAGACAGACGAGGGCAAGGAGCAGGGAGCGATTGAGCGACTGCTATCCGATCTGGAGGCAGATCGACAGCTCTGATATAATCAGAGGGTGACAGGGGAGAGGAGATGGGCACACTGTGATTTTTGCTGGACCGTCGGATCTTTTCAAGATCAATAGCTAGTATCACAACGAGAACACAAAAGAGGAAAGTCAATCACATCGGAGATTTTCGGAGTGACAAAGGAAATGCGCTCACCCGCTCTTCTGATTGCGATAAGTACCCTGAGCTTAAACGCTTGGTTTCAATGCTCGATTACATGGTGGGCAAGTGGTTAGGGCTAGACCGAAAGGGGCTAGCCTGTATTATAGTGAAAGTGGGTTTTTTAGCCAAAAAGGAGGTTTTTGAAGGCTAAAAGGGGAAATCGGTAGAGGGAAAAAGGGACTATTAAACCAAACAAAGTGTATTTGAAGGATTTAAATGGGAACTTTGATGGGTGAGAGGGATAAGGAGGGGATTTTGAGGGTTTTTTGGGGAAATTTGAGAAGGGAAAAAAGGGGTGAAAATGGGGAATTTGCAGGGATACAATGGAGCAGATGGAGGTTTTCTTGAGCACAATTCTTTCACCACATTGAGGATTTTTTAGTGGAAACAATAGTGAAGATATTTTCAAGGGAAAAAGACACATATAGGCTTCAAGAATGAGAGATTTTCAGAGGAAATATATCTCTTGAAGGCTCATAAAAATATTTAGCCACCATTTGGTACATCAGAATTTATAGGTGGCTAACAAACACTATGAATGCCCAGAGAATATGGGTACCAGTCAGAGAAATGCAATTTTTGCTCAGATTGGAGAAGAGGCAGCAAGGCTGTCTGAAAAAAAAGAAGAAATTCTGCCAGAGAAAGGAGAATTTTGGTGGTCAATAAGGTTTTTTTGAAGCAAACAAAAGAAGTTGCTAAACTAGCACAAAGGAAGACTTTGTTCAGGAGTGTGTGCAAATTCCAATGGAAATGTTGTCAATTGGTCATTGATAGTGGCAGCATAGAAAATTTGGTCTCTACAGAGGTAATAGAGAAGCTAAAATTGAAGACAAGGGAACACCCAACACCCTACAAGTTGTCATGGCTTCATAAAGGACACCAACTGATTGTGAAGGAGAAATGTGAGATAGAGTTGCGGATGGGAAGCTACAAGGACAAGGTGATGTGTGATGTGATGCCTATGGATGTGTGTCACATACTTCTGGGTAGACCTTGGTAGCATGACAGAGCAGCAGTACATGATGGTAAGAAGAACACTTACAAGTTATTTTAGGATGGAGTGCATCACACATTGATACCTATGGAGGAAGGAGAACCATCAAGCAGGAAGTCTGATCCAAAGACTTTATTGTTGAGTGGGAAAGAGTACTTACAGCAAATTGAAGAGGAAGAGGTAAATTTTTCTTTAGTTTGCAAACCTAAGGTAGTGCTTACTTCCACAAAAATTTCTTTTTTGCTAATCGAAATTCAAGAAACACTGGACAATTATTGTGATATTGTTGTGGATGATTTTCCTGATGAATTGCCACCTGTAAGAAAAATCAGCCATCATATAGATTTGATTCCAGGATCAAATCTGCCAAACAAAGCAGCCTACAGAATGACTCCCACAAAGAATGAAGAAATCAGAAAGCAAGTGCAGGAATTGGTTGACAAAGGTCTGATCAGAGAAATCTTGAGTCCATGTGCATTACCTGCAATGTTGAGCCCAAAGAAAGATGGAGGTTGGAGAATGTGCACTGATTCAAGAGAAATCAACAAGATAACAGTCAGGTATAGATTTCCTTTGCCTAGGTTTGAAGATTTAATGGACTGTTTGAGTGGAGCAAAATATTTTTCAAAATTAGATTTGAAAATTGGATACCATCAGATTACGATAAAGGAGGGTGATGAATGGAAAACAAACTTTAAAAAAAATGAAGGATTGTATGAGTGGTTGGTAATGCCTTTTGGGTTATCAATTTCACCTGGTACTTTTATGAGGCTCATGAATGAAGTGTTAAGAGAATTTATTGGTAAATTTGTAATAGTATATCTAGATGACATATTAGTTTTCAGAAAAACAAAGGAAGAACATTTAAGGCATCTTAATTATGTCTTGAAGAAGTTACATCAAGAGAAGTTGTTTATAAATTTAAATAAGTGTTCATTCATGAAAGAAGAATTGGTATACCTGGGTTTTGTTGTTTCTGCTAAAGCACTGAAAATGGATCCAGAAAAGGTCAAGGCAATTATGGAGTGGCCTTCCCCAAGAAGTGTTTTTGAGGTAAGAAGTTTCCATGGAATTGCCTATTTTTACAGAAAATTCATAAGGAATTTCAACAATATTAATGCACCTATCATTGAAACTATAAATAAGGACAATCATCCATTCAAATGGACTGCTGAAGCTGAAAAGAACTTTCAGCGTTTGAAACAGAAGATAACTAAAAAGCCTGTTCTAGTTTTTCCTGATTTTAACAAGCCATTTCAAGTGAAGTGTGATGCCAATGGAGGAGCTATTGGAGCTGTGTTGAGTCAAGATGATAGGCCTGTAGAATATTTCAGTGAGAAGATGAATAAGACAAGAAGAAAGTACTCTTCTTATGAAAAAGAATTTTGTGCAATTGTGCAGGCATTGAAGAAGTGGAGGCATTACTTAATGTCTAAAGAATTTGTGCTATACTCAGATAACCATGGTTTATAGTATATTATGCAGTAGCCCAAATTGAATCACACACATGCCAAATGGATTGAATATCTCCAGAGTTTCAATTTTTTTTTGAAGCATATAAGTGGCCAGGCAAATAAGGTAGTTGATGCCTTGAGTAGGAGAAACATGCTTGTTCAGGAAAACCAATTTGAAGTGGTAGGATTTTATTTTCTTAAGGAACTTTATAAAACAGATTTGGATTTCAAAGAAGCATTTGAAGCATGCTACAACTCTGTGTTGATAGACAAAAGTCAGTGGTTGGACTATTTCTTGCAAGAGGGCTTATTGTTCAGAAGAAAGAAATTGTGTGTACCAAATTGTTCTATGAGGGAGAATTTAATCAGAGAAAAGCATAGTGGTGGAATTGCTGGACATTTTGGTACTGATAAAACTTATGAGCAGCTGAGTCATTTTTATTATTGGCCAAGGATGAGATCTGAGGGGGAAATTTTTGTGAAGAATTGTAAAATTTGTCAATATGCAAAGGGGAGAAGCCAGAATGCAGGTTTGTACATTCCATTGCCTATTCCAGACAGGCCTTGGGACATGGTAAGTATGGATTTTGTTTTAGGTTTTCCCAACACACAGAGAGGGAATGATGCAAATTTTGTTGTGGTTGACAGATTTTCCAAGATGGAACATTTTATCCCATGTTATAAAACCAATGATGCCACTCATGTTGCTAATTTTTTTTTCAAAGAAGTTGATAGATTACATGGGTTTCCCAAGAGTATTGTTTCTGATAGAGATACTAGATTTGTGGGCCATTTTTGGAGGACATTGTGGAAAAATCTTGGTACCAAAATGATTTTTAGCTCAGCTTATCATCCTCAAAATAATGGACAAACTGAGGTAGTAAATAGAAATTTGGAAAATCTTCTAAGGAGTCTTGCAGGAGAGCATCCTAAGCAGTGGGACCATATTTTTCCACAAGCAGAGTATGCATACAATGATTCACCAAACAGGAGTATAGGACAGAGTCCATTCCATATTTTTTATGGAATTCACCCAAGAGGAATATCTAAATTGAGAAACTTGGGAAAGACAGAAATGAGGAGTGTTGATGGAGAAGAATTTGCTTCAGAGATCCAAGCAATACATGAGCAGGTAAAATAGCATCTACAAGGTAGCAGCATCAAGTACAAGGGCGGAGAGGATTTGAATAGAAGAGAAGTTAATTTTGAAGTTGGAGATTTGGTTTTGGCACACTTGAGAAAGGAAAGATTTCCAAAGAAGCAGTATAACAAGTTGAAGTTCAGAAAGATAGGGCCATGCAAGATCTTGAGAAAATTTTCTGCTAATGCTTATGAAATTGAATTACCTCCTGATGTTGGGATATCTCCAATATTTAATGTTGCAGATTTGTACAAGTATGAATATGGTGGCACAGATGAAGGAACAACAGATAGAGAGAAAATTGAGTGGGTAAAACAATTACCTACAGCACAACCTTTACATCCAGAGAAGATCTTGGACAAGAAGGTGTTTAAAAGGACTAGAGGACAAGAATATTTCCAGTATTTGATCAAGTGGAAGGACCAGCCAGATGAAGATGCTACTTGGATGACAGAAGTTATGTTGCAGAAGCTAGGCAGTTCTGTAAAAGATCTCATGGATAGGATTCCATGAAGAAAATTTCCCTCAGGAGTCTGATGCAGGGGCATTGGACACTAGCCAACAATGTGAGAGAATTGTCCACATGTTGTGGCTAGAAGAGTTCGAAAATGTTCAAGGAAATGTACCAGCAAAGGTGGCCACACCTTAGCTGTCAGTTACACTTAGGGTAGATAGGATTAGTCTAATTATTGAGGAAGCTGAACAGTTGATTCGTGTCAGGATATTTGGTTTCTGTTGATAGAATTCTAGTATTATTATGTAATTAGGCTTTTATGTTAAGAAAAACTAGTCCTCAAGAAGGAGCCGAACAGTCATGTAAAAGATTATAAATTGTAACCACTGATACAGAGTAAAGGGGAAATTTTGCTGTGAAAGATTAAATCGAGAAGCATTGCTCTCTATTGAATAAATTTTAGGCTCATTGACTATCTGTGCGTGTTGTTGGGATTTTTCCCAAAGGACTCATTCCTTCGATTTGAGAACTCTGTGTATAACTTGAATAAGAACCAATTCTGTGTGGAATTTCCTTATTTCCCTTTTATTTTATTTGAACTCATATTCTCAGTGAATGAATTAAATGTGTTTGGTCTGTATAGAAAAATTGAATAAGGTCGAATACAGGCTCTGTTGGAAGAATGAAATCATAGTCAGGCTTTGTTTATTCAAAGAATATTGAAACTATGTCTGTTGGAGTGAATACAATTGTTTTTTTGTTTGGTTGAACGATATCAGTGAGGTATTTCACAAATTCAAGCGAAGAAGGCGAGTTGAAGGAATAAATCAAATTCGCGTGCAAATTCGGGCTAACACTGTTCAAATACCAGATTTGTCAGAAGACGGTTTTGGAGGAAGATACCACTGATTTCACATTTTATTTTGGCCAGGAGTGGTTTCTAAAATAAAAATGTAATCCTGGTAGAATGTGCCACATCGCCAACACAATACTTCCCATTTCGCATTTTTTCTGAGAATTAAAGTCCCATTCACAAAAAAGTGTGAATCATGTCGGATTCGGGTTGTGGAAGATCAAACGGCAATCGCAATTAAAGGTTCAAGGCCGATAATTCGAGGTATGGCCTAGCGGGTTTGATAATTATTGATTAATTGTTTGGGATATGAATATGTGCGCCAGCGTTGATAAGTGTTTATGCTGAAAGTTTAATGGGTTTTAATATTTTAAGGTTAAGCCTTAGATATTGTTCAAAATGGATTGAACCATTAGTTCATATACTTTTAATGCCTTATTCCAAAAGGGGTTCACGCAATAGTTAAGGAGTTTTAAAAGGGAAATATAGTCACGGTGCTTTAATTAAAATACCAAAGGTCATAGTTTTTGGGAGGTTATATAACATCAGACTATGGTGTTTCATTAATCAAATTCCACGAATTTGATAAATGAAATTGAAACAAGAATTTGAAGAAGACTTCTTTGGTGAAAAAAAATATTGTGCCATAAAAGAGTGAATATCTCTCCTTAGCACCTGCACCCCAATTTTTCTATCACCCCATGAGAGCTGGTGAAAGTGATTAAATGTGTGAGGCGAGTTGCAAAAATCATATGGGCCAAATTTCCCAATATACCTAATAGTTATGGACGAAGGGAGTGATTAGGGAAATTACCAGCAAAATTGGAAATTTATACTATGTGGACGAAGATGTATTGGACTACTAGATAAGAAGAAAACATGGTTTCTTCGGAAAATTGATCTATCTGGATGACTTCCTGCTACAATTGACATTTACTGGGCTACCTTCTCCATCAAACAATAAGCTGACTATTGAGGAATCACCTTCAGGTTCTTTGGATGTCAAGAAACCGGGTATATGTTAGCTGATTGTACCAATCACCATGAGGGAAGAATTTAGAAGGACAAAAATCACACTTTGGAAAACCAGCTGTTATTAAGGAGAAATTTAGGGCCCGCTCAAGATAGGCCCCCACAAGAACTATCGGAATTGGCTATAGAAAGTGACCCTTCTGATGAAAATTCCTCTAATCCAAGCACATGGAAGGCTTTTGATGCAATCCTAGATGTAGCGCTTAGTAATGGAACATAAATATTATAGGAAAAATCCAATGTTTACCCAATGATGACACCCACAAAGAGGAAAGGAAAATACATTGATAAATCAACCAAAAGGTCAAGCAGACTCTCCTTACTATCTCCTCTTTGCAACAGGACAATCTATGAAGAAAACATATCTTCAATATTAGTAGATGTTGAATTAGAGGCTCTAGGATAAAATTCTAACCTAGGCATGCAACCCCTATCAATAAAGAAAAAATTCTTTCATAATGAGGATACTTCAGTTGGAAGAGGATCAAACAAAATAGGGTTCAACCGAAGGAATAAAAAAAAAATCAAATACAAAAAACTAACATTATGTGGAGATATTGAGTCATATTTAAAGATACAGGTCTCTGAAGCAATGGAGGATACATTATACCTACCTTTCAATCTAGTCCCTTTAAATTAATTTAATGGATCATTCGACGACTCACAATATCTATGTCTTAGAGAAACATATCTCACTTCATGCATTTCCCAATGAAGATAATGTCCTTAAATATAAGAGGATTGGGATCTGCCAAAACCAAAATATCCTTAAAACACCGCATAAAAAAAAAACTCGACCATTGTCCTACTGTAGGAAACTATGTTGGCTAAGGAGAGGGCCCTTGAGATATTTCTTAAGATATTTCCTTCTTGGGTAGTTTGTGCCTCTAGTTTGCATGGAAATTTGGGTGGGATCGCTGCGATGTGGGATACGACATATTTCACTTTCCAAGCCTTCAGGTCATATGCAAGGATAATTTTGATCGACTATTGTAGGGGATCAATCCACTCATTCACATCTTGAATATATGTGAACCCAACAACAACCTTAAAATTTTTTGGGAAACAACGGATTCAACTATGATCCTAGACATCCATTTGATGATAATAGCTAGGGATTTGAACTTCACATTAGAAGTTTGGGAATGTTGGGGTCATAGGGAAAACATGGACCCATTGGTGGGCTTCTTCAAACACCTCTTTAATCGGAAGGCACTTAGAGATGTAGCACCATACCTTTTGTGCCCAACCTAGTGAAATGGTCGTACTCGGGAGGAGGGTATAGCGAAAAGGATCGATAGGTTTTACGTGGATTCAATACTATGTCATAGGATGCAATAGATTCAATCTTGGGCTTTCCTTTTATAAGTCTCTAATCATGATGCAATTATCCTAGAATGGAATGATGAGCTGGAGCAATATAAATTCTCATTCAAATTTAATTCAATGTGGCTAAACGATCCAGAATTCCAGGAGTTGGTTTAACAATCCTCGATTTCCTCGGTCACTCCAGTGACTGAAAATGCATCATTATTGATCAATTACAAACTAAGGAGAGTGAAAACATAATCCAAAGTATGGGCATAAATTCATAAAAAACATTTGAGGTAGGAGTTTCTTTCCATTCAAAAAAAAGAAATCAAACTATTAATGGACCCGATTGCTCCTAGGTACTTCTCTGAGAAACACCAAAAGGTTATTTGGAATCTAGTGATGAGGAAAGAAAAAATACTCAAACTAAAGGAAGAGGAGTGGCATCAGAAAATTCAAATGGCTTGGATCAAATGCGGAGACATAAATACAAAAAACCTTCATTGGGCTACATTTAAGAGGAAGAGCTTCAACTCAACATGGGACATCAAAGGCGAATTTGGGCGCATCCTCACCTCGGCCATGGAAATAAGAAATGAGGCTATACGTTTTTTCATAAATAAATACTCAGAATAGGAAGTAGATAAAGTTACAGAAAAAATGGAGTTGATCGACCTATTTCCATTGATGGTCAATGAAGAGGAGGTTGCACAGATGGATGTTCCAATATCAGAAGAGGAGATGCTTCTGTTAGTATGAATCTTTCGTCGTAAAATATCACTTTAGCTATGCATAACAAATAGCCCTAACATCAATTATGGTTTCCAATATCTTTAAGTCTGCAATTAGTTGATCCAAATAATGTTGCACACATCCAGATCTAAGCATAAAATACATTAAGCAGTAATAAAATATGGCTACATGCATCCAATAGACAAGACAAGAACAATGTATTTGAAAGAATTATTTTTTTTATATTAAAAGGGGGCACCTGAGAGAAAAAAAATAAAGGTGTTTTCCGGTTCTCCTCAATGGGATGGGTTCTTGAAAGTCCTCAACATTTCAGATCTAAAATTCCTCTCTCTTGTTGGTGTAGAAAACCCAGACAAACATAGAACTCAATGGGAGCTCACAAGGAAAAAATGGAAAATGTGACTGAGTGTATAGATCCAGAGTGATCTAATGCAATGAAATGTGACTAATGAATGGGGAAAACCCTTCTATTTATAAAAAAATATTAGGGTGATCTAGAACTTGGTACATGAATAAAATATTATTAATCAAATTCTAGAACCACCCTTTAGGAATATTTTATTATATTTGTTGGAGGGAAAAAGATTTTTGACTTGGGTCAATTCCTTTATTTATAAATAATAAATAAATAAATGATTTATTTACTATTTTAAGGAAATGGTGGGAATATAATTAAATAATAATGATTTATTTAATTATTTATAAATGATTTAGTCAAATTTAACTAGGAATATTATTTTAATAGGATTTAAATAACTTATTCCTAGGAAATAATCAAATAAATAAGGATTTATTTAATTGATTTCCTTGTTTTGGGTTAAATATGACCAGGAAATATAAAAAAATATAGATTTGTTTATTATTTCCTTTTGGGGTTTCCTGTTTAGACCATAAACAACTTAATAAAGGTGTTTTACTAAGTTATTTCACATAGTGAAAGAAATTTTACTTAGGGTAAAATTGGTCTTACATGGTGTACTTGGGTTCATATAATGATAATATGTTAGATGACCAAAAAATGATGTAACAGATTTCCCCCCAACGTACGAGTGTTAGGAGCAAATCGTATGACCGAAGTACGTTGTAAGAACTCAATCACTAGACATCAAGAGGGAAGTCAGAGAGAGAAATGTAAGGTAGTCTAATGTGCTAAAGGACCAGACCCTAAGGAGACGAGACTTACAGGTGCAAAAATTCTCTAGTTTATGAAGTGGTACCTATACGAAAGGTGGTGGGGGAGGCATACCTATGCCCACCGAGACAAATTACAAAAGAATAGTATGTCCAGTAAATAAGGAACTGAACTGTAAAGTACATGCTGACATGAATACAAGCCAGAAAAATAGAATGATGAATCCCACATACATGTTGTGCCTGGAATAACACCCAGGACTTATACAATAATATTTTAGTAAATGAGATACAAATACAACCCAAATGCCCCCTATACATGGGGAAGGGCTCGCAAGATCTGACTGATACATGCAAATCAAAAAGGCGCTGCAAGTAGCTGAGGTTGTCATCATAAAATGTAAGGAGCTGCATCAAAGGCTGAAATGAAGAAGTCATCTGGCCATGTGGGGGGCTACCTGCAGGGCCACCCCCTCATGAGGGTTGAGACATATCACACACACCCGGGAATCACCAATAGCTGCTACTGCATCACTAGACCATCAAGTATACGGATCACGATTAGGATGAAAGGAGCTCGAACCAAGGTACACCGCCCTCTAGACCTGGCTTCTGGAGTAAATGATCTGATGTCGACAGAAAGAGGTCCGCCATAGGTGAAGTAATAAGGGATCCCCAAACTAAGCCACGAGAGAAAATAGTAGACCGACTAACAGAAAGACACTAATTATGATGATGAAATCGTGGATACTGAGTAGCGGGTGGAAAAATTCCCTTGTTAGAGCATAAAAGACATTAAGCAGTAATAAAATATGGCTCCATGCATCTAATAGACAAGACAAGAACAATGTATTTGAAAGAATTTTTTTTTTTTTATATTAAAAGGGGGCACCTGAGAGGAAAACAAGAAAGGTGTTTTCCAGTTCTCCTCAATGGGATGGGTTCTTGAAAGTCCTCAGCATTTCAGATATAAAATTCCTCTCTCTTGTTGGTGTAGAAAACCCAGAAAAACATGGAACTCATTGGGAGCTCACAAGGCAAAAATGGAAAATGTGACCAAGTGTATAGATCCAGAGTGATCTAATGCAATGAAAGGTGACTAATTAATGGGGAAAACCCTTCTATTTATAACAAAATATTAGGGCGGTCTAGAACTTGGTGCATGAATAAAATATTATTAATCGAATTTCAGAACCACCCTTTAGGAATATTTTATTATATTTGTTGGAGGGAAAAGGATTTTTGACTTGGGTCAATTCCTTTATTTATAAATAATAAATAAATAAATGATTTATTTACTATTTTAAGGAAATGGTGGGAATGTAATTAAACTAATGATGATTTATTTAATTATTTATAAATGGTTTAGTCAAATTTAACTAGGAATATTATTTAAATAAGGATTTAAATAACTTATTCCTAGGAAATAATCAAATAAATAAGGATGTATTTAATTGATTTCCTTGTTTTGGGTTAAATATGACCAGGAAATATAAACAAATATAGATTTGTTTATTATTTCATTTTGGGGTTTCCTGTTTAGACCATAAAAAACTTAATAAAGGTGTTTTACTAAGTTATTTCACATAGTGAAAGCAATTTTACTTAGGGTAAAATTGGTCTTACATGGTGTACTTGGGTTCATCTAATGATAGTAGGTTAGATGACCAAAAAATGGTGTAACAGATTCCCCCCCAACGTACGAGCATTAGGAGCAAATCGTATGACCGAAGTACGTTGTAAGAACTCAATCACTAGACATCAAGAGAGAAGTCAGAGAGAGAAATGTAAGGTAGTCTACTGTGCTAAAGGACTAAACCCTGAGGAGACGAGACTTACAGGTGCAAAAAGTCTCTATTTTATGAAGTGGTACCTGTGCTAAAGGTGGTGGGGGAGACATACCTATTCCCACCGAGACAAAGTACAAAAGAATAGTATGTCCAGTAATCAAGGAACTGAACTATAAAGTACATGCTGGCATAAATACAAGCCAAAAAAATAGAATGATGAATCCCACATACATATGGGTAGTACATGAGATATAAATACAACCCAAATGCCCCCTATACACAGGGAAGGGCTCGCAAAATCTGACTGATACATGCCAATCAAAAAGGCGCTGCAAGCGGCTGAGGCCGACATCATCAAATGTAAGGAGCTGCATCTAAGGTTGAAAATGAAGAAGTCATCCAGGCATGTGGGAGGCTACCTGCAGGGCCACCCCCTCTTGAGGGTTGAGACATCTCACACACACCCGAGAATCACCAATAGCTGCTGCTGCATCACTGGACCATCGAGTATACGGATCACGATCATGTTGAAATGAGCTTGAACCAAGGTACACTACTCTCTAGACCTGGTTGCTGGAGTAAATGAGTTGATGTTGGCAGAAGGAGGTCTGCCATAGGTGAGGTGATGAGCGATCCCTAACTAAGGCACAAGAGAAAATAGTAGAGCGACTAACAGACGAGAACTAATGATGATGATGAAATGGGGAAAGGTCCAAAGGGGACCATAAAAACATGAGTACAAAATGGTATCTCATGACGGAAATCGACACTAACAAGAATGAATATGGAGGCAAAGTGGTGCCACAAGGAAAAGTTTTTTAAGTGAGGAAATCTGATTTTGAGTAGAGGTGAAGTAAGACTTCATGGACAACATGTGTCCTGGTGAAGTAATGAATGATGAAAAAAAACATATGCTGGCTATCTACAAGAAAATAAAACATGCATTTCGAACGGGAAATGCTAAGGGTAATATCTCTTAAGATAGAGTGCATTGCGAGGATTAGGAAGGGGGTGGCCTTCAAAGTCCTCTAAAAGATATGCCCCCTTACCAAGATCTTTACTGATGATGTAAGGACCTAGCCATAATGAGTTAAACTTCCCATGACCGAGGGTATCGTGGGCCTGGTCATATACTAGAACAAGGTCACCTTCATGAAAGATACGAGGGTGTACCTTTTGGTCATACTGAGCTTTGGTGCATTTTTTGGCTGCTTCAAGAGTTTGCAATGCAACACGATGGTCTTCAGAGTCACTCTCAAGCATGATAAGTCGTTGTTCTAGAGGTTGGGTATCAGGGAGAAGTTCGACGGCCAAATGAAGGGAAGGAATTTCACATTCAATTTGTAAGACTGCCTCCTCGCCAAAGACAAGGTGGAAAGGAGTGAAACTGGTGGCGGTTTTAACAGAAGTACGATAAGCCCATAAAGCAGGGAAGAGCATAAGATTCCAATTGGTTTTGTGCTTATTCATCATTCGTTGAAGCATGGTCTTAAGAATTTTGTTGACTGCTTCAACTTGGCCATTCCCTTGGGGGTAACAGGAGGATGAATATTGGTGCTCAAAACCCAATAGTGAGGATAGCTCATGCCAAATCTCATCTTCAAAATGTCGGCCATGGTCAGAGACCAATTGTTTTGGAACTCTGAATCAAGCAATGATGTGGTTAAAGAAAAAGAGGGCTGCGGTGGCTATCGTATTGTTGAATTTTGGCATAGCTTCGGCCCATTTTGTGAAATCGTCAATCGCCACTATGATATATTTGTGGTTACCAGCAGATGGAGGTCGACATTCCATGAAGTCGATGGCCCATTTACAGAAAGGACCAGCTATGACGATGGGATGGAGGGGAGTGAGGGGAGCTCGTGCCTTAGGGGCGAAATGTTGGCAATTGGAATAGTGTTTGATTGCTTCAATGCAATCATTGAAGAGAGAAAGCCAAAAATACCCAGCGCGCATGATTTTTTGGGTGGTGGTGAGGCCGGAGAGGTGGCCACCACAAGTGCCGCTATGATAGGCATTGAGGACTTGCTCAGCATTAGCGTGTGTGAGGCAACGACGAAGGACAGTATCTATGCCGGGGGAGACATTAGTCAAAGAATCGACGGTTGGCTTATTGGCTACAGAAGAGATGATCGACTCAGGGGAAGTCTGAGATTTTGGCTCATGATAGGTCAACTAGTCAATTGTGACTATCTTTCCTTTATGAGGGAAAAACATCTTGCGGTGGACTGCGGATGGGACGGCCGACATGGCATAGGTGTAACTACGCCCCAAAAGAATGTTACAGTCAAGAGGGGCGTCAATAACTTCAACATCGACACAAACAGTCTTGCCCGCAAGGGTGATAGGATAGTTACCGAAAAGGCTGATGGGCTGGGAGGCATGGCCATCCCATGCACGAAGGGTGATTGTGGAAGGGGCCAGCTCGGGAGATCCAAGTTGTTTCCAAACCTAAGCAGACATCACACAAGTAGATGCCCCCTCATGAATAATACACCGAGCGATGTTATCATTTCGTATTTTGACTGGGATTTGGAAAGCAACAGAAGCAGGAAGGGGGGGATGGTCTGACTGACGGGCGTCGAAAAAAATCAATTGGTCATCAGCAGGATCTATAGCACCCATGGCAGATAGTAGAGCCTTCTTTTCAGAAGGACACGACTGGAGGATTTCCAGTGTTGAAATGGTAGTAGGAGATTGTGCCAGATCATCTACTATGCTATCTGAATGGGCAGCCCGACCAGAGGCAGCATTTCGACGTAATGGGCCCTTAGGAATTTTGGTCTCAACCTCAGCTTTGGGCAGAGGGATTTGCAAGGGACCATTGAGTGTCGACAGAGGCTCTGTAGTACCTGAAGATGAGGACTCGGGGACAGACGGAGCAGGAGGCATGGAGTACTGACGAGACCAAGTTTGAAGGTTAAGGTCGATAGTGAGAGGTTGGTGAGAGGCCATCATGAGATTTCAGATCCTATTCTGAACTTTTAATCCATCAAAAACAAAGAGTAGGATTAGGCGTCTTACCTACAACTGACAAATCTCAATTCCAACGGTCGATTTGTCCACTACGATTTCCGCAAGATTTAGGGCCTTCTCTCCTCTCCACATTCACCACAGCTACACAAGAAAATGAATGAATTTGGAGGGAAAATGCCTTATTAGAATAAAAACCCCTACTTTTTCTTTTTCCCACTGCGACCAAACCGTAGCCCCATTTCACACACCATCTACACCGTTGGAAAGCTCTCACCGAGCAATCAAATGGGTATCTGTTAGTTTTTCACGTTTTTATACTTCACCAGGACCCATTTTGTCCACGAAGGTTCTATTCACCTCTCCTCCAAATCAAATTTCCTCACTTACAACAACACTTGTACTTGGGGCACCATTTTTCCTCCTTACTTGTCTTTGTTCGTGTTTATTTTCGTCATGTGATACCCTATTGTACTAATGTTTTTATGGTCCCCCATTGGACCTTTACTGTGTGGCAGCACCATCGAGTTGCCCTTGTTTAGAGCATCCGAGTTGAGTCATCATCGCAGTCATGGAGTCTATCTCGCGTCCCTTTTCATCCCGCTATCGTCCTACATCCTTCATTGCTTGGTCCCTCTCTCGTGTCGCAGATTATGGCCTTCAGTACCATTGTCCCCTATCCCTCATGATATTGTGTCAGTCGCTGCCAATCCATTCATGCCCTTTATGCTCTAACAAAGGAAGTCGTCCACCCACTGCTTAGTATCCACCATATCATCATCATCATTAGTGTATGTCTGTTAGTTGCTCTACTATTTTATGTCACGCCTTAGTCGGGGATCCCTTATTGCCTCACCTATGGTGGACCTCCTTCCATCGACATCAGCTCATTTATTCCAAAAGCTACGTCTAGAGGGCGGTGTACCTTGGTTCGATCTCCTTCCAGCATGATCGTAATCCGTATACTTGATGGTCCAGTGATGCAACAAAAACTATTGGTGATTCCCGGGTGTGTGTGTGATGTCTCAACCCCCATGAGGGGGTGGCCCTGCAGGTAGCCCCCCACATGCCCAGATGACTTCTTCATTTCAGCCTTTGATGCAACTCCTTACATTTGATGATGTTGGCCTCAGCCGCTTGTAGCGCCTTTTCGATTTGCATGTATCAGTCAGATTTTGCGAGCCCTTCCCCATGTATAGGGGAATTTGGGTTGTATTTTTATCTCATGTACTAAAATGTTATTGTATAAATCCTAGTTGTTATTCCAGGCACAACATGTATGTGGGATTCATCATTCTATTTTTCTGGCTCGTATTTATGCCAGCATGTACATGCTACCTAGAGTGAGAAAAGTGATGGAGGTGCTGGCCCCTCCTGGAAGGAAACCATAGCCCATAAGAGGTTGAGTAGAGGTATGTGAAAGAGCTCCAATGATATCATCAATAGAGTGAGATGCCCCCGGGGTGTTAGCGCCACCGGGCTTGGGGAGGTCAGGAAAGATGGTATAAACATAACCAGATTGAGCATAGATAAGGTCATATTTCAAGGCTATTTGGAGGGCGGCTTCTTCAGTTTGAGGGAAATGGGAGGCGATATCTTTGCCAATGGGAGGTAAGAGAGAGCGCAGGAACCATTCCATATAAACTCGATCTTCAAAGGGAGGACCACGACATAAGCTTCTTCTTCGCCGCCATTCCTGGACATGAGCGGAAAGGCGGGTCGAAGAGGATTGACGGAAAGAAGTTAAAAGATCGGTACCAGTGTCGTATCGGAGAGGTAGTTGGAAATAAGATAAAAAGGCTTGGGCAATGGTCACAAAAGTGGTATGGGAGGAGGTGGTCTGATCAACATACCATTTATAAGCTTCGCTGGTAAGCGTGCATTGGAATAATCTAAGATGGATGGAGTTGTCAGTAATGGAATTGGTGGAACACCACATATGGAAAGATCAGATATGGTTGGAGGGATCTTCACTAGCAAGACCTTCGAACTTGGGAATGCCAGAGGGGAGCTTGGTTGGCAGAGCAGGCCAACTAACATCGTGGCGAATAGGATCATTGATCAGCTGATTGAAGTCGGGAGACTAAGACCGGCCATATAAGGGAGCAAAGGGGTAGTCGAGGTAGGTCCCGTAGTGGTTCTACTAGAAACAAACCCAGCAGTAGAACTGGGGTTGCCGCTAGCGCTAGGTCCTGAACTAGACATGGTGAAGGTAACAGGGGGAGAACCAGGAGTAGGGGGAGAACCCGAACAATCAGAAGAAGAGTCGGAGTGTGGACTCGGGGGAGGACTTACTCAATGACGATGGGAAGGAGGAAGTCGACCAACCAGAAACTGAGGGTGAAGGCCAAGAAGTCTCCGAGATAAGCGCCTTGGGGGCGCAATGATGATGGGAAGAAGAAAAATCGACAAGGGCAGGGAGGGACAAAATCAAGTGAGGCCAAGGGCAGAGAGGTGCAGTGTCAAGTGATTTTAAATTCTTTTCCAGGTGGTGTTAACTAGGATCTTATTCACTTAGGGTTAGTGTGTGGCATGTGTTGATTTTAATTAATTTTTTAAACCCAAACGTTTTGAGAGTAAAAGAAAAAGTGTGTTGCATAACTGAAAATAAATCTGCAAATAATAGTATATAATGCTGAAATAACAGAAAATTAACAGCTAACAATGCATTGATCTAACCCAAGAAGGCAGGTCTCTCAAAACTAATCTGAAAAGAGGGAAAAAATCTAGTCAAAACACACGAAAAAAGAGGCCAATAGATCTAGGGTCGGGAGGGATAGGGATCTATAGGATAAGTCTGTTGGAAAGAGGTGCAGAGAATAGCAAAGAGGCAGAGGCAAGGTTGTTGTAACAAAAGGGGAAATCAGCTAAAGGGAGGAGGGAAAAAAAGGTGGCCCTAGAGGTAAACCCAAACAAAAATATATGAGGTGATTTGAAAGGGATAAGAGCTGATCTAAAGGGATCTGAAAAGGAGGTATCAGATCTAAAAAGAAGAAGGCTGAAACTCTGAAAATTCAAACGTCTGAAACAGCTAAAATTCGCCCACCAAAAGTGGAGGGTACTAAATCCCTAACGGGAAATATTCCCACTTAGTTGAGTGAAACAGATCAGAAACAGGTCTAAACAGGCAGAGACAAAGGCTGGAAAACCCTGATAGAAGCTTTAGACAAACCGAGAAAAATTGCTGGAAAATTGTAGAAAAAAGTGCAGGTTGCAGGTTCTGACATGTTTTTAGTCCAGGTCGCAGGTTTGGGGAAAAAAAGTGCATCCTCAGGTCTAGGTCATAGTTTTTTGGCCGATAAGTGCGACCTATAGATCCGGGTCTCTCGGTGGTAGATTTCAGAAAAATTGTCGTCTCAGCTGCGGCTGATGTCTGTCACCTGCACAATAGGGCCAGAAACACACAAAAGTTAAAAAGTTTAATGGTTGAGGGTTTTAGAGGTGAAAAGCACCATAAAAATAGGAAAAACAGGAAACTGAAGAGAAACCCTAGGGTCTGAAATAGCTAGATATGTAGGAATATATAAAACGACATCGGTCGCAAAAGAAATCCCGTGTGGAGTCGCCAATTGTTAGTATGAATCTTTTGTCGTAAAAGATCACTTTAGCTACGCATAAAAAATAGCCCTAACATCAATTATGGTTGCCAATATATTTAAGTCTACAATTAGTTGATCCAAATAATGTTGCACACATCCAGATCTAAGCATAAAAGACATTAAGTAGTAATAAAATATGGCTCCATGCATCCAATAGACAAGACAAGAGCAATGTATTTGAAAGATTTTTTATTTATCTTTTTTATATTAAAAGGGGGCACCTGAGAGGAAAAAAAGAAAGGTGTTTTTTGGTTCTCCTCAATGAGATGGGTTCTTGAAATTCCTCAGCATTTCAAATCTAAAATTCCTCTCTCTTGTTGGTGTAGAAAACCCAGACAAACATAGAACTCAATGGGAGCTCACAAGGAAAAAATGGAAAATGTGACCAAGTGCATAGATCCAGAGTGATCTAATGCAATGAAATGTGACTAATGAATGGGCAAAACCCTTCTATTTATAACAAAATATTAGGGCGATCTAGAACTTGGTACATGAATAAAATATTATTAATCAAATTCTAGAACCACCCTTTAGGAATATTTTATTATATTTGTTGGAGGGAAAAGGATTTTTGACTTGGGAAAATTCCTTTATTTATAAATAATAAATAAATAAATGATTTATTTACTATTTTAAGGAAATGGTGGGAATATAATTAAATAAATAATGATTTATTTAATTATTTATAAATGATTTAGTCAAATTTAACTAGGAATATTATTTAAATAGGATTTAAATAACTTATTCCTAGAAAATAATCAAATAAATAAGGATTTATTTAATTGATTTCCTTGTTTTGGGTTAAATATGACCAGGAAATATAAACAAATATAGATTTGTTTATTATTTCCTTTTGGGGTTTCCTGTTTAGACCATTAACAACTTAATAAAGGTGTTTTACTAAGTTATTTCACATAGTGAAAGCAATTTTACTTAGGGTAAAATTGGTCTTACATGGTGTACTTGGGTTCATCTAATGATAATAGGTTAGATGACCAAAAAATGGTGTAACATCTTCAAACACTAAATTAAATGGCCAAGGACAATATCCCATGGCTCGATATTTTTCTTGTTTAATTATTTCTTTTTTTTCTATGATCTTATGGGACCTAAACTTACCAAAATGGTGGTGGAAGCTAGGTGTTGTGGACATATTCCAGGTGCAATAAACTCAAATTTCCTCACTTGAATTCCCAAGATAGAAAAATCTCTACTCTTCACTGATTATAGACCAATATAAAAAATTGATCTCAAATCTCCTTAATATTAGAGGTAAAATATAATATTTCCACACATTATGTTGGAGAAGTTTGGTTTTCTGCCTAAAAGGGGGATACAAGACATTGTTGCAATAGCCCAAGAGTGTATCCACTCATTAAAAAAAAAAGAATTTAAAATCATGCCTTATGAAAATTGATCTCATTCAAGCTTATGACTATATGGACTGGGATTTCCTCATCCTGATCTTATATAAAATTGGGTTCCTTCATAGACATGTCCAATGAATCATGTTTTGCATCACTTCGACATCAATGGCGGTCCTAATCAATGGTGAGCCTACCAAAATTTTCAAAAACATAGGGGGCTTAGACAATGTTTTATGTTGTCCCACCTGTTATTTATCCTTGTCATGGATGCTTTTATCAGAGGTATCAAAGCATGAAGGAGGTTGGCTCAATTTTCATTTGTGGGGTCTCAAGAGACAACTCATTAAATCATCTTATTTTTGTAGATGATGTCTTATGTGTTGGCGAAGCTAAATATTCTTAGTGGGATTCATTCTAAAAGGTTTTTGAGAAATTTGGAAAAGCACTAGGATTGATCATTAACAAAGACAAGATAAACATAATTTCAAATGAAGGGGATTCTAAGGTAATACAAGAGATTGACTCCTTTTTTGGGGTAAAAAATCATCCAATGTCTGATGGTTTTAAATAGTTGGCATGTTATTTAAAACCATGCAAATATAATATCCAGGATTGAGCCTAGCTTATCTCAAATTTTGAAAAACGAATTGACCAATTGGGTCCATAAATGAATCACCCTTGGAGGCAGGGTTATTATGGTGAAGGAAGTATTACAAGGAATTCCAGTTTTCTGGATGCATCTATTTCCTATTCAATAGATCGTCATTGACTAAATTGATGCAATAATTACAAATTTTCTATGGTTAGGCACTGGTAACAATAAAAAGATTCACTTTATATGCCTAAATTCAATCTCCAAGCTAGTTCAAATGGGAGGATGGGACATTCATGAATCTATATGGTTCAACCTTGCATTATTTGCCACAAATATATGGAAGATTTTTAATGAAAGAGGGATTTGGATGTTGTGAAAATGGCTCCAAAAATAGAATAAAAGAGATATCAATGCCTTAGAAATAAGCCACTTCGAGGGGGAAACCTCCAATACATTACATGAATGAACAATTCTTGGATGATACAAATGACAAAACCTCCTTTCTATATATAGGAGTCCATGGGGCCACAATGTAATCCTATCCGACCTAACAATAATAATGTAAGGGCACAATAATAATAATAATATGGGGGTTATAGAGGTACAAAATAAAAATAGGGGGGGCTACACTAACATAATAAGGGACTACACTATTAATATAGGGACTTAACATGCCCCTCTCATTCAAACAAGTGTTGTCCTAAACGCTTGATTATTTCTTGATGCTTCTGTATAAAATTCTCATCCTTTCATGTGGAATCTTTTACAGGAAAGTTCTTCCACTTGCTAAGATACTCTAAAATTGATTATACTTTTTGAGTTCTTGTTTCTATGACTGCTTCAAAACTTCTTTCGATGTGATGTTGATCTTCTTGTTGTTTCATTAGATTCTGCACTGAAGTTAGGTTATGCTTTGAGAGTTGGAGAACTTGCAGTTGATGCTCGATGTGATATTCCACTAATTTATAATCCATATTAGATATTATTTGATCCTTCAAACCATCCAACTTAGCCTCCATTTATTCTTTTAAATCATCTATGTCATCTTCCATTTCTCTTCGTAAGATCAAAATTTGTTGCACTTGGTACCGTAATTTTGATATCTCATACTACAATTCTTCCTCTTCATGCATTATAGTATAGATTTTTGAGGGCTTAATGGGTATGGAATTATTTTTTGGAGGCATTATAGAACCCAATATGGATAAAAATTCTAAAATATGCCCTTTGAATCACTTCAAACGGCTTTTTCAAAAAAACGTTATGCAATTTTAAAAACCAAATACACACCTTTTCCTTGCTTTTGAGGAGCTCGATATTGAAATTGAATTATCTATATTCTTGCAGATCCTAAATATCTGAAATTTGGCCTTGTCATGGTCCTCTGAAGCTTCTTTCAAATGCCACAGGTCTGACTTGATTTTTATTCTTCAAGGCAAAGTTATGTCCAATCTCCCACAATGACCTAATTATGGACTGGTTCAGTAGAGAAAACTTGTATGAATTTCCACATGTCACTGTATGCTCCTTTGGCTCTGAAATTTATAGAAAGAAAATTACATTTCATGTGCTTCTAGACACTTTTTACATAATTCCAATCCGATGCTCAGAGAGAGAGTTATGAATATTTTCCCATGATCACCTCTTTGAGATGAAATTCGGGAGCCTGAAAAAGACCTAACTTCCACAAATCATATCTCCGAACATATTGCGAACCAAGCTCTGAAATTTTGCAACAATGTTCCTCAGGATTTCGGCTTTGTGCTCTAAAAATTTCAGCTTCTGAACCTTCATAGAAAAACTTTATAGTGAAAATTCCGTTATTACCTTTTTAAGTGAAATTCAGGAGCTTGCAAAAAGCCCTAACTTCCACAGATCATATCTCTGAAAATATTACGAACCAAGCTATGAAATTTTGCGATGATGTTCGTCGGGATTTCAGCTTCGCACTCTAAAAATTTCAGCTTCTGAATATTCGTAGAAAAAAAAATTATAGTGAAAATTCCACGATGACCTATTTGGAGCAACGAAACCCTAGAATCCAAAGCTCTGATACCAAATTTTGTGAAACCAGCTCCAAAAATAGAAGAAAAGAGATATCAATGCCTTATAAATAAGCCACTTTGAGGGGGAAACCTCTAATACATTACATGAATGAACAATTCTTGGATGATACAGATGAAAAATCTTCCTTTCTATATATAGGAGTCCATGGGACCACAATGTAATCCTAGCGGGGCCACAATGTAATCCTAGTCGACCTAACAATAATAATGTAAGGGCACAATAATAACAATGTGGGGGTTACATGGGTACAACAATAACAATAAGGGGGGCTACACTAACATAATAAGGGACTACACTATTAATATAAGGACTTAACATTGGAAGAATATTTTTTTTTGGAAAATTCATCCAAAATCATGGCCTGGATGAATGGGTAGCTACAGGAAAAACTTCCAATCATAGAGCATCGATAAAATGGAAAATTCCAAGGAATGAAATCCCTTGAATATGCAGTAATTTAAGATGGTTGGTGGGGGATGGTTGGAAAATCCACATGGGTTTGGATGCTATAAATGGGATGCCCGATAGCCATATACTTTTTTCCCCAATTATTTAGTTTCTAAATCAACAAGGTATTTACACTCTCGCTAGTATTCGTGATGGTCGTCGAATGACATTTGCTGACCCTTCTTGGCCTCATGCATGGAAGGTTGGTATTCAAGAACATCCCGAAGGTGAATGGGAAGGCTACGATAGTAATTTATGTCAGACTGGAATCTCTTTTTCCCATAGATAGAACTAGTTGGTGTTGGATGGTCATGTTGGAAATGGGAAGATTTCTTCCAAAGAGGTATATTTTTATATATGCTTAAACAATCATGTGTTACCCTATGCCGACTAGACTGCACAAATGGGGGTTGGGATGTTCCGTTGAATATCAAATGTTTTTTATGGATGACCATACACAATTGGATTCTTACATGGGATAACCTTTTAAAGAATGGGTTCATGGGGACATGAAGATGTTATCTCTGCGTGGTGGAATCAAAGGACTGCATTCATCTTTTTTTTAAATGCTTATTTGTAGTTGTTATTTAGGAGGAGGTATCCTTATTATTGGGATTCAATGTCCCTCTATACTGAATTTTTATTACATATTTTCTTATCTCATGGGCACATCGAGAGAAAGCACTCAAGGTTTTCCCATTATATATCATGTGGGAGATTTGGCATGCCAGAAATGATGTTATCTTTGAAGGCATATTTTTAGATGTTAAGATATCCAACTTGGGGATTGTTTCTTATTTTCAGTAGATATGTCTCTAGGTCCCCAAAGCTTCTTCACGATCCATTTCCCTTGTTGACCTAGATGGCATCTATCCAATTTTTATTTTTTTATGGAGATTCCTTCAGTGGTCGATGTGGCTATGGAGTACTTCTTCATATTGTTCCCTCTTTGGAATATTGTTTCTACTGGTTTGGGGGTATTGGTGACAACTATAGTGTTGAGATGATTGCATTGTGGGGAGCACTACAATTTGCATTATGGCTCGACACAGAGAAGATCATGGTCGCCAAGGACTCTCTTTCAATAATTCATTAGGTCCAAGGAAGGAATGCATTGGAGGTCCCTGCTTTATGTAATTGGATGCACCAAATTCAGGCTCTACATGCCTCCTTCCCTAAAGCATCATATCAACATGTATATAGAGAGAGAAATATTGATGTTGATGCTCCAAGAGAGGTTTGTCCCTCTTTCTGGGACTTATGAATTTTGAACATCTGGTTGATAAAACGATCTATGGTCAGGGTTCTTTTGAGATCTAATATATGGGACCCTTGGCAATTATTTTTTGTCTTCATACACTAGTAATTTAGTCTCGGTTCTCTAACTTTTTTGTCTTCTTCTCGACTGTGACAATATGGATTATGATTATGTTCCACTGATTACGGTTTCTGGGCTTGTATTTTTTGGATAACGGGGGACTTTTATCTTTCCCTCCTCTTTATTTCAATGATGTGCTTGTTTTTTAGGTTTGTTGTGTGGTTGTAGACAATCAAATATTTATGGTTTATGATTCTCTTCAATGTGAACATCCTCTAATAATGAAGGCATGTTTTATTTTTTTCATGTGAAAAAAGAATAAGTAAAAACAAGAACAATAACCTAATTGAACTAATAAATATAGAAATAAAAATCAAATCACATGTTAAAAGCTTTATCAATTTGATGCATTATAATTCTTCTGATGCATTATAATTTTGCTCTAATCAATTAGATTCTTCCATATATCTTTTTCATCACCAAAAATAAAATCATCATGAATTCCTTCTCTTTTTTAGAATACTTATAATGATGACTATCTATCACATATTTCATAATATATATTTTAAACCACATTATTATTATAAATGATCTTATTCCAAGAAAACCAAAGTGATTGTCCCAATGTTATACATAATGATATAGCTACTTTAATATAATATGAAAAATATTATTATATCCTTGATTCCTTACTATAAACACTTACTCTTATGTTGTTATCTGGATTTATGTGGGTAAGTGTGAGAGATGCTTTTTTAGGATTTATGCTTTTTCTATTTAAAATATACAAATTTATTATTAGTTAAAAAATAATAATAAATGTCATTATCAAAATAAAATAATGAATTAAATATCTAATATAATAATTTTAATCATAATATTCGTATAATTTTTATCAGTAAATTTTTATTATTTTTTTGATAAATATTTATATAGAATTAATGAATTTTTAGCATGGAATTCTAATCAGAATCTGGATTGGGAAAAAATATGCCAAAAATTAAAAGTGCTTATAATCACACCAAATCAAAATGACTGGATCGGGCACATCGCTAGGAATCTGGTACAATTCATTTCACTTAAAACGGAGTCTGTATCAGGAAGATAAAGCTCGCTAATCTTCGTGTCAAACAGGCAAATTTTTTGAAAAAATGGTCAACCAGGGTCAAAGGTCAAAAATTTGGGTTTTCCTCCATTTTTCCCAATGATCCCAATGATAGGATGAAAAGTGCCAGACTCTGAGTGGCCCAAATTTCTAGGAACATGTCAATTTTTATTGTTTTTTAATAAGCCAATAGGAAGAGGACACATGGCAAGCCCGGAGGCTGCCAGGGGGTGCCCCTTCCAAGGCAGAAATTTGGCAACATATCAAAACTTCGAATTTAAATTATATTTCAAAGGTCAAATGTAATGTTTCGTGGAACAAAATTTCTGGGTGGAGGTCAGGGTCAAACCCGTGACCTCCCCAACTTAACCGACAAGCTTTACCACGTGGTTTATGCATTAGATCTTATAATACAAAGGCCAAAATGTGTATTTAAGTTTTAAAATGGATTTCTCTGGAGTTTTAAGGGGCCAACCCACAGTTTCCATAGGACCGTGGCCAAGAACCAGGAGCACAACGCTCCATGTTAATGTGAAGATTATAGTTAATACGGGGCATTAACCCTTAATAAAATGTAATTTGCACTAATCAAATGTTTAAATGCACAATTTGTTAATTGTGCTTAATGCGCTAAGAATCCATTTAATGCATGATTAACAGTTAATTAACTCTAGTTTATTTTGGTGGGTTCTGTTATTTTGGGTGCCACTTCCATATTTGGCGGCCTTAACTGGAGTTTCTCCAGTTTTAGTGGAGATTCCTAGGGAAATATTGAGGAAGCCATAACTTTTGAATATTTTGACCAATTTTGGCTCAAGAAGAGTCATTCCTACATGATTTGGATTCTCTAAACATGATGGTGTAAGTTTCAGAGGCGTTGGAGCACTTCTGTAAGTGTTTTTTCCACTTTTAATATGAAATAATCCCAGGGCCACCATGAGAGGAGGTCATGCCTAGATCAGTTAGAGACCATTTTGAGAGATTGAAAAGTCAATTTTGAGTTTTTTGGGTCTTCTGAAGCAAATGGACTAGGTTTCAAAGCCATTGGAGCACTTTAGGTGCATTTAATCAGAAATTTGACCATTAATCCCAAGAGGGCCTAGCCAGTTGAAGTAGGTCCATGGAGATGTAGCCCAGAAGGGGTGAATTTGGTTATCAGCTATTGTGTAATGTGTTTTTTGTGTGTTATTTCTCTTCATTTATTTGTTGTACATGAGTTTTTAACATCTAGTTAATTTATAAATTGCTCATAAGAAACTCTAAACTTGACACATAAACCACTTCACAAATGGCTAATTTGAGATGATCCTAAACACACTATTTTTATACTTATGAGGGAGCTAGCACAGCAAAACTAGTTTTCCCATATTCAGATCAAGTTGGTATCAGAGCATAGTTTAGCTCATTTTAGCCAAGATTAGCTAGAATAATTATCTATTGGTTTTTTATCTATGCAAGGATAATTTAACTGTATGCAAGTTTATGTGTGTGAAGAGAAGGTCAAAATGAGGAACCAGATCTCAAATCACAACAAAGAAGCTTTTATGCATTGCAAGTGTGATGACAGCTTCATCAAGCATTGTTTCTAGTCAATATTCCTTAGCAAGACTCTTTTATAAAGAGATGTTGTAGAAGCTCTACGTCATGAATGATATGATATAGTGCAAGAGATGTATGAAGATAAGAGGGACAGAAGTACACGTCAAGAGCAGTTGATTTCCATGAAGGAGGAGAAGCAAGAGCTTCCTAAAAAGATGCATGAGATGGAGACTCAGATCCATATTGCAAATGAAACCCTTGAAAATATGCATGAGATGGAGACTCAAGTCCATGATGCTAAGGAATCCTTAGCCAAGTATGTGCTTGAAAAATAGGTATGAAATTCAAGTTTATCTTCAATTTCCTCTCAAGATGAATGTGTTTGTGCTTTTGAAAGACACATTGGAGGAATATGCTCCAAATTATTGATGAAAATGGGCTATGAAATTAAAGAATTAGGAAAACATGCACAAGGCATTGTTGAGCCAAAATTTGTTGAGGAAAGGCATAGGTATTTGGGTCTTGGTTATGGAAAACGTGACGGAGAATGCTTCAAAGCCAAGGAGGCACATGAAGGTGTTCCAAAAGGACTTTCATTACATGTTCATTACCTCAAGCTTGCGAAGTTTTTGTTCATGAGGAATACAAAATTTTTACACCGACTTTGCAATAAGATGCTCATAAGCATGCAACCATTGAAAATGGCAAACAATGGGATGTCATTGTTGGTATTCCGAAGAGAGCCATGACCTCATCAAATTCACCTCCTCAAGAAGGAAAAAAAGGTGAATATTCAAGGTATAATTTTGACTTTAATCAAGTTGCTTTTGATTATGATAAACATGGTAAATATTCACATAAAATTTGAAGAAATTTTTCATGTTCCTTTTGTGGTTTGAGTAACCATAATGTTTCAAGATGTTGGAAGAAGATAGCCATGCATAGGAAACTTTCTAAACAAAGGATACAAAAAGCCAAAGGTCCATTGGTTAAGGAAAAACATGTTGAAATTAAGAAGATGCAATTGTTTTGCACTCATTTCCATGCAAAATTTTAGGGGCTAATATTCGTAGGTGGGCTAATTTTCCATCATTTTTCCACAAAAAAGATTCACCAATTTGCATATTTTATAAAAATGATTCACCCAAATTTTACAATATAAAATTATTTTACCCTA
Organism: Pinus albicaulis; assembly: GCA_034641835.2. Classification (NCBI taxonomy): domain Eukaryota; kingdom Viridiplantae; phylum Streptophyta; class Pinopsida; order Pinales; family Pinaceae; genus Pinus; species Pinus albicaulis. Next base: position 50,249 of record JAXQQM020083961.1, read on the forward strand.
AAAATCACCAATAGTTTAAGAGACTATATATAAAACCATTATAATTTTGAATACTTTTACAAATGTATCAATAAACATTTTATAGTCTTCATATTAGAGACTAGTGAGATTCACCAATGTTTTTAAACTTCAAGATAATTTTCCATCCTTCAAATTTTCCTTGCGAGTCATTGCCATAAGCAAGGTCATCTTGTAGACAATTGTTGGAGTTTGTATCCAACAATTCATCCAGAACATTTGAAGAAGGTGGAAAGAGATATTGACCCAAATGGAAAAGAGGATTCCATAATCGATGTGGTTCAGGATGATTCGCATGACGATGTGCAGTTGAAAGAGGCACCATTGAAATGGTTTGGTAATATATGGTTAGATTTATTATCCAATTAAGCCCTTGCATGTCTTTTAATGATTGATGAATTTATTTTCCAATTGAATGCATGTTGCATGTTTACACCAGGAAGGTGTTTTTAAGGATGAAGAATCATCAAGTTATTGTAAAAATCATGTGAATTACTTTTGTTTGACTTGAGAGTCAGTTGTTTAAAGAGGCATTTTTGTCGAATTTTTTTTGGTCAATGATTTGTAAACCGAGATGTAAGACTACAGGGCCATGTTCACATGATGTGAAATATGTTTCTTTGAAGGAGAAAAAGGATATTTTTTCAAGTTATGTTTCACGCATGATGTGTCTTTTAGATTGATGGTTCTTTTTGTGACAAGATGTTGCAGGATTTTGGGAAGGTACACTCTTGAGCGAGAGGCTCATGATTAGCCTTCATTCCAAAATCATGGCATGAGCAACATGTCAAAACTGGAGGATGATGGGAAAGAGGGACAATATGCCAAAAATATTGCAGCCAAAACAACATCCATTGTAGACCATTTGATGTGTTGACACCAAGAAGCGAAGGAGTTGATGAATGCATTCTTCCAGATGTGGAATTTGGAACCGTGGAGGTAAAAATAATGCTCATTTATTTTCTTATGATTATTTATGCTTGAACTCATTGTTGTAGTTCACTTAGATGGGTTAAATTGGGAAAGTGGTTTCCAAGGAGAAGCCTTCATCGAATGCATGTTTGTGCAAATGAGGAATATGATTCTTAGTGGAAAGGCCATCAGTTAGTATTCCAAGAACCGAGGGATCTCTTTGGTACAAAAAAGTGTTTATCAGCCACCAAGCAGCCAACAAGTGTTGGATTGGGTCAGCAGCAAAAGGAGAACATTGGTTCAGGTGCTAAGCCATTTTCAAGGCAAGGCATATCAGTGAACCCAATTGGTTATCATGGAGACCTTTCCAAGTAGAATCAGGTTGATAGAACTTGGGAAAGAGATGAGTGTTCAACTCTAATGAGATAACCAACTTTTGTGGTTCCAAAAGCCTCTCAGTGGGAAGGAGTGATCGTAATCTAGATTGGGGGAAAAAATTTTCCAAAAAAATCAAAGTGCTCAGAATCGCACCAAATGAGAACCTCTAGATTGGGCCCATCACTAGGAATCCGACGCAATTCATTTCACTCAAAACAGAGTCCGTGTAGAAATTATACAATATGCATGTATATCTTGGATTCACCTAATCTAATAATTTTCTAAATTTAAATACTAAATCACTTCTACAAATATTTTGCGGAATTAAAAACACAATCACCAATAACATGAACATGAACAAAGATCAATCACACACAACAGAGATAATTTCTCAGGGAAAGCTTACAACTGAAAACCCCACTATCTTATATTGTATATTATATCATGGATCATGAAAAAATTACATACAAACATATTCTCACAAGATCCCTTAGTACATCAGCTAATTGTCTCACACTGTGATACAAAAATTGGCAAACCCCTTAGCCAATTTATTGTCTCCAGACAACCTGCCTTCACTGTGCAATCCCTACTGAATGCAATCCTTCTAGCCTTGACTGCGCAAGTATCATGGGCACATCCAATGTGTGTTTAATTTAATGTGTGCGAGCGAATAATGTCACAATTGATAGTCAACTTCCCTTTCACCTAGAACTCAACTGGGTCTCCACTGGATCTGACAAGCATGCAACTAATATTAGTAAATTCGCAATTGCATGTGAGATCACTGATTGTGAATTAATCAATATTTAATTCACTAGATCTCTCACTAGTGTATCTTCAGTTACAACTAGCACAACTAAGTTTAACTCACTTATCTAAGTTAAACTATTTACAACTTGCACAAAATCATGCACCACTGCACTTCGAACTTTGTTACAAATAGAATCACTCTGTTACAACTAGAATTAATATTCATGTCCCACCAACTAACCTCTAACTAAAATTCACTTAGCTAACTAATTTTCCACTTCAGTTAACTATTTTCAAGTCCACATTGAGAATATATTACAATTTAATGTCCATCTAAATTAAGGGATAATAAAAATAGGCATGCACCTAAAAATAGCCTATGTGCCCCACCCTAGTGTAGGTGCTTAATTTTCACTACGATCATGGGTGCCAAAAATTTCTTGTTGAATCTTAACACTCCTTCTCAACAAGAAATGGATTATCCTTCACCCCCATCTTGTCTCTATGGTATTCAATTTTCCCCTAGTGAGCGCCTTCATTAGAATATATGCATCCTGGTCTTCTTTGGGAATGTACAGAAGCAACATGATTCTCCTCTGCACCCAATCTATGAGATGATGGTACTGAATATCTATATGCTTGGACCTATCATGAAACACAAAATTAATCGAGAGTTTAATGCAACTCTGATTATCACAATGAATCACTGTTGGATCCATCTGAGAACCAAACAAACCAACCAAGATCGTTCTCATCCAGATAGCCTCACATGCAGCTTGACTTGCTTGCATTTATACCGCTTCCACTGAACTGAGTAAAATGGATCTCTCCTTCTTGTTGTACCAAGAAACAATTGTAGATCCAATGCTGAAGATCCCCGTTGATGTGCTCTTTCTTTCCGATGGACTTCCAATCCAATCTGCATTCGTGAAGCCATGCAAATTCACTTCATCCGTTCTTCTATACCACAGACCATACTCTGATGTGCCCCTCAGGTATCTCAGGACATGCTTCCTCGCCTTCCAAAAGAGCTTGGTAGGCTTAACCATAGCTTGACTCAGCTGGTTAACCGCATAACAAATGTTTGGTCTCGTGTTCACTAGATACATTAGCGAACCCACAAACTGTCGATAGACAATAGCATCCACTACCTCTCCAAAAGTAGCATCCTCTTTCCTCTTGTTTCTTGGAAGAGGAGTATCCATGGGCTTGCAACTCTCCATGTTAAAATTACCCAGTTTCTCCTTTGCATACTTGCCTTGACACACAAAAATTTCACCATCCCACTGCCATATTTCCAATCCAAGGAAATAATGAAAGAGGACCATATCCTTCATTTCAAACTCCCTTGCAATATCATCCTTGCATGAGTGTATCAACTTCTCATCACCAGAAAAAATTAGATCATCAACATAAAGAAAAATGATCAATAGCTTACCCTCAACCACGATCTGGTACAGTTTTTCATCTGCTTCACTTTTGGTGAAGCCTAGTCCGGTGAAATAGTTGTCTATCTGAGTGTACCAAGCATGGGGTGCTTGCTTCAGCCCATACATCGCTCTTTTGAGCCTACACACATGCGACTCACTATTGAAGATATCGAAACCTTCAGGATACTCTATGTACACCACTTCCTTAATGATCCCATTGAGAAACATAGTTTTCACATCCATCTGATGAATGCGCCAGCCTATCTGTGCTGAGAGTGAAAGGATGGTCCTTATGGAAGAGTACTTTACGACTTTCACAAAAGTCTCATCATAATATATCCCCTCGATCTGTGAGAAGCCCTGGGACACAAATCTGGCCTTGTATTTTTCCACACTCCCATCAGCAGCTTTGTTTACCTTGTAGATCCATCTCGAACCTACCACTGATTTATCAATCGGTCTTGGGACAATTTCCCATTGTTGTGTGAAATAATTGTCTAATTAATTCACCAATATTTATGTATCAACCCAGGCTCGTAAACATGAGTTGTACTGCGCTCTCAATATTTAGCTCTTAGAGTCAAAGTTTGCATGATTCCTTATGTTTTTTTTGTTCTCACCTTCATTGTTTGCCATATTGGTGCTGATGTTGGTGGAGAGAGAGCCAATGGACAGCCTTATTTCTTCTTGGTTTGCAAGTTCCCTTTCCAAAATCTCCTTCTCACTGGTACTCCCTTTTTCATTTTTAGTACTTGCGTAATGATCAGCGGGGTTAGTTAATGGAGTCTTTTCCGGACCAAAATTTTCAAGAAATTGAGAACTAGAAATAAATCTACCTTTATTATCCTTAGGTCTACTTCTACGCGTAAGGAAATACAAATAAAGTTGAGAACAAGCAGTAATCAGTCAGACTTTGGAGCAACCCCACAAAAGTGGATGCGTGGCTCTTCACTCACGTCTTACCGTACTCTCCCCGCTCTCTGACAGTCCTGCAAGATCTCTAAAACTTCAAACAATAATGATTACCTGAATCTTGAAATTACAGCCTCCCCAGAAACGACGCCAAAATGTTGTGTGAAATAACTGTCGAATTAATTCACCAATACTTATGTATCAACTCGGGCTCGTAAACACGAGCTGTACTGCGCTCTCAAGATTTAGCTCTTAGAGTCAAAGTTTGCACGATTCCTTATGCTGTTTAATTCAAGAATGGAGGCACAAAAAAACATCGATAAACACACACCTTGAAAATGAATCAATTCATAGCAAATCCTAGTTAGAAATCTTCGTTCTATCTATCTAAATCTAGAATCAAAACCATTACTAATCAATAGCAGTAATGACTCACTGCTTCAAGAGAAATCTTAAAAACCCTAATTCTGCTTTTCAGAGGTGACACTCTGAAAGGAGTTTCTAATCTGAATGAACCGATAAATGATCTCACATTTCACGTAGCAAACTTGTACTTACAAATGATATCTCAAATTATTTCTGATAACAACACTCCATGCCAACTTCACTATACTAGGGTTAAGTGGAAAAGTGCAGCATCACACTGGTTTGGATATCAATTTCTCACACAGACTCCAGTCATGACAGCCTTCAATCCTCCATACCTAACCGACCTGTTTATGTATACATATGTCACTTACTCTTGGAAACTTTAATTTCTACTTGGCAAACCAAATTACATCAGACTCAAGCTATCAGAGTGTGCAACTATTCTCTGGGTATCAGTTTCGAATTACAATTTTCCAATTGCACTTGGGTAAGATTAATTAGGCTTCTGTTATGATATACATTCTGCAATGAGACAACACATGTCACAGAAAGGTGTAAAACAGAGACAAATATCAATTTAACTCTTGGATTTCACAGTTGACATTATCATGGTAATGATTTTCAAGAAGGTTTCAATGTTCAAAAAATGATTGCCTTTTGAATCAAGTTGCAAGAGTTAATTCTTATGTTACTTTTGTGGATTGAAATTTTGAAACCAATCCAAACATCATTCCAAGCTAATTAAAACTTTGTTTTCAAGGAATACACGCTTTCGCTAAGGGATCTCACTAATGCAACTGCAAAAAAAACAAAATGCAAATACCAATTTAAACATGCTAAAAGAATGGAGGAAGTTCTCTGCTCGAAACTACTCTATGCATCATCCATTTTCTTCCACCTAATCAACACACTAGACACAAAATTTCTTGCTATCTAAGACCTCAAAATAATTTGTCACTCTCTATTTCATACTTCTATGTTGATCTTTTAAATAACAGTAAGCTGGAATTCAAATGCAAACCAACACTACTTCTTTAAATCAAAATGAAAAGGATCCAAACAAAATCATGACAATTCTCTGCTAGCATAGTGGCATCAATCTGGGCTATGCACATCTATAGGTCACTCAATGTACGAGACTTATCCAGCACACATAAAAACACCCATTATCGAATCTCTTTGCAATCTATTCTATGTTCTTTCACTGGAGTTGATCTTAGTCCTGCCTGTTTCACCCTAGCTTATTCAGCAAAAAGATTAAATTTGAGTGTGTCCAAACCAAAGATCTGCCTTTCACATAGCAACTTGTTCTCTAAATCTGATAACACAGATCCCAGCTACACAACCTTACACCTCAGATTTGTAATTACAATGGATTAGCATTTGGAATCTGTCCACTTGTAGTAGCTCGGATTAGTGATTACAGTGAACTACCATTTGGAGTTTGTAACAACTTAGATTTGTGATTGCATTATCATATAAATTTTGTCTTCCTGTAGCAACTCACTGCCACGTATCCTTTCAGACTTGTGGAAACTTATACCCTCATGTTTGTTACAATCACTTGAGGTTCAATTCTTGTGGCTTGGATTTATGAACATAACCTCAGACCTACCTTTAACACACTCCCCGGTATGTACCCAAGCTCTATTTCAATGTTGAACCCATGTTGATGCAGTGAATTGAAGATCAGAACGCAATTGATATGGGAGCAATTAGATTCGGGTTATAATTACAATGAGATTGCCAATAAAATCCTGGAGCTACGCAATTTCCCCCTATGGAAACGTTTCACTAGTGCTGAGATTGCTCTTCTACGATGCAATCTGGGAATTTAACACTACAGCACATCAATTTCTCAAGATTGACTTTTGAAAACAATTTCCCTCCGGCATTTAAATCAACTGACATCTATACATCACAACAATGGAAACATAAATCGATTCCAAAGATGATAACTCTGTAATTTAAATCATTGATATGTGGGAGTCCAGCAACATGGACCAAGAAAAAACCAAATCGTTCTTCAAAATAAATTCTGCAATCCAAGAAAACGTAAATCAAGCAAACACAAATCGATTTTCACAATTGAATCAACTTTGCACTTTAAATCACCAGATTCCAAAAACTCTCGCAAACATGACCTATGCTAAAAATCAATTTCCACAATTTGATGAAATCTACAATTTTAAATCCACGAATTCTTGAAACCCAACAAATGTAAACTCTGTTAAACGTAAATTGACTCTCACAATTTAATTGACTAGTGTAATCTAAATCTTTGAAATTCTGGCAAATGTAAATCCAAATCGATTTTCACAAATTAATTCTGCAATTCAAATCTAAGCCTGGAAAATGTAAATCAAACCAACACAAATCGATCTGTAAAAATGATTAACGCTGCAACTACAAATTCAAACACACAGTGACTAAGAATTACCTCTAACTATTCTACCAAACTGAACCAGCTGTGGTGGGCCCTTGCCACACCCGAGAAAATTCTGATTACAAACTAATTCACACCTACAACAATCTTCTCAGAAACTCAACACAGCTATGATAATCTTCGAGCAATCAAGAACACACTGGAATTTTAAATCGATTTCTGCTTCTAAACACCAAAGCACACATGAATGGACAACTGAAGTATGTGTTATATTAACCTCTATCATCAAAAGGCGAGTCTCTTATTTTATAGGCATGCTTACATTGTAAATTTAGTAACAGTTCCATGACATGGAAATTGTTGGAAACCAAAGATCTAGAATCCACAAAATTGGCACTTCCTGATCTAAATCATACTAACAGTTTTGATTACAACTAATTGCAGCTATATATATAAAAAAACAAAATCTTCTTTGAATGAATCGAACTCCACTATGTTGTAGAATGGCTAGCTAGCCCTCCACTAGTTTTGACTATGCCAAAGTGCTAGAAGGACGTTGAATTGCTGAGCAAGGGCTTGAGATGGAGCTTCCCATGTTGGCACCTCCATTGTAGGCTTTTGAAAATTAATCCAAGCTAATCAACACATTTTGCAATATATCCATTGTTCTGCCCATAGTGATAAGTTGACAATAGCATATTACAAAAAAATGCCTAATACTAGCTATAGAATAGTGGAAACAACTCTAATTATACTGCTTTTACCTTTAACTATGGTTGATGAAGGTCTGGCCAGTTTAGGGACTTAGGAGAGGGAAAAGAGGGTTTATAGGTGTCAAATTAGGCCAAAAAGGGGCTAAGGAGGTGATGAAAAATAAACAAAAAGTAGGCTCAACACCCATGCACTATTTTTTATAGTGGAGTCATACTCCACCATTGCATCAACCCAAGTAGGTTGTTGCACTGATTCCTGTAAGGAAGATGGTTCAGTCACAATACATTTTCTCATGATAGCCATGTATCCAGTAAATCGGTTAGGAGGTTGTCTCAGTCTGTGTTGTGAAGTAGGGGCTCCTACAATCTGCGCAGCATCAAGTCTCAGCCTATCAGCTTCTGTGGTGTGCCTTATTCCATTTCTGATGGATGCCTCTGCATGAGTGGCTTCCTCCACTCCATGAACCCCCTCATGTGGCTGATCCACATCTTGAGACTCATCTTTGGTAACCAACAGTTCCTCCTCTACATGCAAGTCCATCTCCCTCTCAAGGGACAACCACGTGTCTTTCCCCTCATAAAATTTTATATCCCGTCACATAATAGTCATTCTATTTTTTGTAAAATACACATAATAATTATGGGGTGTTTATGTGTAACCCACAAAAATCCCAACTTCAGCAGTCGGTTCCAGCTTCTTCCTAGCATCCTTGGTCACATGCATAGAAACATATGAGCCAAAAATCTTAAAGTGTGAAACATCTGGTTTCTTACCAATGAAAGCTTCTTCAAGTGTACTCATGCCAATTACTCTATGAGGAAAATGGTTCTGCACATAAACCGCAATGTTTCTTGCTTCCACCCACAAATGAATTAGTAGGCCCTAATCATGCAACATCACTAGTGCTACACCCATGATCATTCTGTTCTTCCTCTCCGCGACCCCATTTTGCTGTGGGTTATGAGGCACTATGAGTTCTCTTTTAATTCCTTCTTTTCTGCGGAATTTTTTGAATTCGTTAGAGATGTATTCTCCGCCATTATCACTCCTAAGATCCTTCACTTGCTTGCCCAAATATTTCTCCACCAATGCCTTAAACTCACAGAACTTAGAGAATGTTTGATATTTCTTCTGCATGAAGAAGATCCAGCATTTACGAGAAAATTCATCAACAAATATTACATAGTACTTATGTTTTGTTGTTGAAGCAAACAAGAATGGTCCACACACGTCTGTGTGAACTTTCTCAAGGATCCCTGAAGAACGGTTCTCCTTCTCATGAAAGGTGGACTTTACATGCAACCCTTGCACTGATCTAACTGAGCAAGTGTTCCCATTGGAAGTCCAGTAGATATTTGCTACATGACTTTCAAGGCTCCATGATGAAGATGGCTTAATCTCCTGTGCCATAACTCGCCCTCATCCCGACTCACCTCATTTTTTGCCTTTCCCATCATGGCAATGCAGCCATCTACCTCCATCTTGTAGATATTCTTAACTTGAATCCCTATCCTCTTGGCTTGACCTATTTTTTTATGTCACAGGAAAGCTTTTCCATCACTAAAAACAACGTTATAGTCTCTGTCCTCCAACATTGCGACTGAGATGAATTTTTTCTTCAGACCTGGTACATGCATTACATATTTTAATTGAAATGGTTTACCTGACTCACTCTAAAAGGTAATGGTATCAATCCCAGTAGAACTATACTGTACCTTGTCACCCATCTCAATATGCATCTGGAGGTCTTTCTCCTCTAAGTCACTGAAAACTTTCTTATCTCCCGTCATGTGAAATGAAGCACCATTATCCAAATACCACACTGATACCAATGCACTTGAAACCATGCATGCAATCAAGGAGGATTCAAGCTCAAATTGTGAGGCAAAGGCCTCACCAGCTACAGATCCAAAAAATTTCTTGTTCTTCTTCTTTTGTGGACAGTTAGTAGAAAAATGCCCATGTTCGTGATAGTGAAAACATTTCACCTTGGACATGTCCTGCTTCTTGCCTTTAGAATTAGATTAGAATAGAATTTATTCTCCTTCCCATTCTTTGCCTTGGCAGCCAAAGCACAATCCTCTTCATCATCATGCTTTGATGAAGAGCCAATTCTAGTGTTCCACCTAAACTCCTCCTGCACCAAATCCGACCATAGTCGTTCCCAATCTGGAAAATTTTCCCATCCATTGATAGAGTCTTCATAACTGTGCTAACTCTTAGGAAGTTCGAGGAGAGCCAAACTCACCAAATCATCATCAGTGGCTATTATTCCCACACTCCCCAGTTCATTCTCGACATTGAACAAACTTTGTGAGATACTTTGGAATGGTGTCGCCCTTTTCCATCTTGATCTTCCTAAGTTTATCTTTGAGCGCCAATTTCCTATGGTCACTTCTGCTTTGGAATAGATATGTCAAAGCCTTCCATGAAGCATATTGTGTGGCTTTCTAATGGAGGCTTGAGAAAATGTGGTCTCGTACTCCCTTCAACAGGATCCTCCTCGCCTTTTCCACTTTCTTTTTCCATGCATCAAGATTGGCAGCATTTGCAGCTTCTGGCTTAGGAACATATTTTTCAATGAATTCCTTTAAGCCATTGTCTTCAAGTACTGCCTCCATCCTATCCTTCCAAGCAATGTAGTCTAAGCTTCCCTCAAGTGCATACTCTAACCTCAAGCCATTGAAAGCCATTTCGATCTTGAATCAACTATAGCACCAAGAAATTCTTTCTACAAATTTGAATTATATCCAGTCACAAACTCAACTCATGCTTCAATTCTGCAATTTCCTGTGCTCTGATACCATGTAGAACTTATAAAATATGCATGTATATCTTGGGTTCACACGATATAACAATTTTCTAAATTTAAATACTGAATCACTTCTACAAATCTTTTGTGGAATTAAAAACACAACCGCCAATCACATGAACATGAAGAAAGATCAATCGCACACAACATAGATAATTTCCTGGGGAAAGCTTATAGCTAAACATTAGGGGAATTTTGAGGTCTAAAATGGGCCTCCTAAGGAAATTATAAAATAATAGTGGAAAAAATCTAATAAGATTTGATGACATCATCAAATTTTAGAGGGAAAAATGAAAAAACTACTTTTTCAATTCGTATTTTCAACTTATCTCCCAAAGTTTTTACTCAAATTTCGAGCGGGAGTACTCGTTGGATGCGGAATTTAATTCCCCATCCAAGGAGTACCCATGTTGCATACTTTCAATGGGTCCTACTACACGAAAAATGAGAAATACATAAAAAAACATGATTACAAGAGTTCATCGAAAGTATGCAACATGGGTACTCCTTGGATGAGGAATTAAATTCCGCATCCAACGAGTACTCCCGCTCAAAATTTGAGTAAAAATTTTGGGAGATATGTTTAAAATACGAGTTGAAAAAGTAGTTTTATTATTTTATTATTTTTTAATATTTTTACTTTTTTACTCCAAAAATGGTGAATCATCCATTATGGATGACATCATCATCTTGAATCCTATTGGTTGTTATAAAGTTTATTTTTGTTGTACATTTTTCTTATGAGGCCCATTTTAGACCTCAAAATTCCCCTAATGAACCCCACTATCTTCTATTGTATATTATATCATGGATCATGAAACAATTACATACAAAAATCTTCTCACAAGAGCCCTCAGTACATCAACTAGTTGTTTCACATTGTCATACAAAAATTGGCAAATCCCTTAGCCAATTTACTATCTCCCTACAACCTATCTTCAATGTGCAATCCCTGAATTGATGCAATCCTGTCAGCCTTGACTACGCAAGTATCATGGGCACATCCAATGTGTGTTTACTTGCATGTGTGCAAGCGGATAATGTCACAACTGATAATCAAATTCCTTTTCACCTAAAACTCAACTGGGTCTCCACTAGATCTGACATGCATGCAACTAATATTAGTAAATTCTCAGTTGCATGTGAGAACACTGATTGTGAATTAATAAATATTTAATTCAATAGATCTCTCACTAGTGTATCTTCAGTTACAACTAGCACAAATGAATTTAAATCACTTAACTGAGTTAAACTATTTACAACTCGCACAAACTCATGCACCACTGCACTTCGAACTCTGTTATAACTAGAATCACTCTATTACTACTAGAATTACTCTGCATGTCCCACCAACTAACCTCTAACTCGAAATTCACTTAGCTAACTGATTTTCCACTTTATTTAACTATTTTAAGTCCACATTGAGAATAGATTACAGTTTAATGTCCATCTGAAATAGTTGATAATAAAAATAGACATGCACCTAAAAATAGCCTATGGCCCCACCCTAGTGTAGATGCTTAATTTTCACTAGGATCATGGTTGCCAAAAATTTCTTGTTGAATCTCAACAGTCCGTATGAGGAAGTTAGAGCCCGCTGATCGCTGTTTCAAACAAGAAAAATTAAAAAAAATGGTCAAACGGGGTTAAAGGTCAAAAATTTGGGTTTTCCTCCATTTCGCCCAATGACAGGATGACATGTGTCAGATTATGAGTGGCCCGAATTTTTGGGCACATGTCAATTTTTATTGGTTTTTAATAAGCCAATACGAAGAGGACATGTGGCAAGCCTGGAGGCTATCACGTGGCCCCCTCCAAGGAAGAAATTTGGCAACATTTTCAAAGTATGAATTTAAATTATGTTTTAAAGGTCGGATGTAATGTTTGGTGTGTTATTATGATTCTTTCGTTGTAAAAGATAACTTTAGCTACACATAAAAAATAGCCCTAACATCGATTGTGGCTAAAAAATATCTTTAAGTCTGCAATTAGATGATCCAAATAATGCTACACAAATCCAGATCTAAGAATAAAAGACATTAAGCAGATAAAATAAAATATGGCTCCATGCATCCAATAGACAAGGCAAGAACAATGTGTTTAAAATAATGTTTTATATTATATTAAAGAATGGGGGCACCTGAGAGGAAAACAAGAAAGGTGTTTTCCGATTCTCCTCAATGGGAAGGGTTCTTGACAGTCCTCAGCGTTTCAGATCTAAAATTCCTCTCTCTTATTGTGGTAGAAAACCCAGACAAACATAGAACTCAATGGGAGCTCACAAGGAAAAAATGGAAAATGGTGACCAAGAGTAGATCCAGTGTGAGCTAATGCAATGAAGGTGACTAATGAATGGGAAAAACCCTTCTATTTATAACAAAATATTGGGGTGTTCTAGAACTCAGTGCATGAATAAAATATTATTAATCAACTTCTAGAATCACCCTTTATGTTTATATCTATCATGAAATACTGGATTAACCGAGAGTTTAATGCAACTCTGATTATCACAATATATCATAGTAGGATCTAAGTGTGAACTGAACAACCCGACCAAGATCTTCCTTATCCATATAGCCTTGCATGCAGCCAAACTTGCTACCATGCACTCGGTCTCTACTGAACTAAGTGCCACGGATCTTTGCTTCCTTCTGCACCAAGAAATTGATGTCGACCCGATACTGACAATCCCTCCAGATGTGATCTTTCTGTCCGTTGGGCTCCCTGCCCAATCTGCATCCGTGAAGCCACACAACTTCACCTCATCCGACTGTCTATACCATAATCCATATCCCGATGTGCCTTTGAGATATCTCAATACATGCTTCCCCGCCTTCCAAAAGAGCTTGGTAGGCTTAACCATAGCTTGTGAAAGCTGGTTAATAACATAGCATATGCCAAGTCGTGTATTGACTAGATACATAAGTGACCCCACCAACTGTTGGTAAATAGTGGCATCCACTACCTCTGCCGATGTAGCATCCTATTTCCTCCAACAACCAGGAAGAGGAGTGTCGATAGGCTTGCAACCATGCATGTTGAACTTCTCCAGTATCTCCCGGGCATACTTGCCTTGAGACACAAATAGTCCATCACGGCGCTGCCAAATTTCCAATCCCAGGAAATAATGAAGGAGGCCCAAGTCCTTCATCTCAAACTCTTTTGCAAGATCATCCTTGCATGAGACTATCAACTGTTCATCACCCGTCAAAATCAAATCATCTACATAAAGTACAATGATTAGCAACTTACCCTCCACCACAATCCGGTATAGGTTCGGACCCACCTCACTCTTGGTGAATCCAAGACCGGTGAAATAACTGTCTATCCATGTGTACCAAGCACGAGGTGCTTGTTTCAACCCATGCAACGCTCTTTTGAGCCTACACACATGCGACTCACTGCTGAAGATCTCGAAACCTTTGGGCTACTCTATGTACACCTCCTCCTCAATGACTCCGTTGAGGAACGTAGTTTTCACATCCATCTGATGATTGTGCCATCCCATTTGCGCTGAGAGAGCTAGGATGCTCCGTATGGAATAATACCTTGCGACAAGTGCAAAGGTTTCTTCATAGTCGATCCCCTCAATCTGTGAGAAGCCCCAAGAAACAAATCTTGCCTTGTACTTCTCGACGCTCTCGTCAGCAGCTTGCTTCACTTTGTAGATCCATCTCGAACCTACCACTGATTTCCATTTCGGCCTTGGGACAATCTCCCATGCACTATTTCTGAAAATTGAATCATACTCTTCCACCATGGTATCTACCCATGCAGTGTCCTCCACAGCTTCCTCGAAAGAGGATGGTTCTATCATGATAAACTTGCTCATCAGAGCCATGTATCTAGTATATCAGTTAGGTGACTATCTCTGTCTGCGCTGTGATGTAGGTGCTCCTACAATCTTCTTTGCATCTTGATTCAGTCGCTCAGCTTCTGTAGTGCGCTTCTACGCTCTGATGGTTGGTGTTGCATGAGTGGTTTCTTCCACTCCATTAACCTCCTCTTGTGGCTGATCCACATCCTGAGGCTCATCCTTAGGAACTAATAGCTCCTCATCTACATGCAAGTGTGGCTCCCTCTCAAGCGAACACTTCATGGCTTTCTCCTCATGAAATTTGATATCCCGTCGCACAACAGTCTTCCGACTATCTGGAAAATACACACGATAGTTGTGGGGTGTTTCTGTGTACCCCAAAAATATCCCAACCTCTGCAGTCGGCTCCAGATTCTTCCTAGCACCCTTTGTCACATGAATGTAAACAGGTGAGCCAAAAATCTTCAAATGAGAAATATCAGGCTTCTTACCAGAAAATGCTTCCTTGGGTGTACTCATGCCAATTACTCTGTGAGGACAACAGTTTTGCACATAAACCGCAGTATTGCATGCCTCAGCCCATAAGTGTATGGGAAGGCCCTGATCATGCAACATCGCCTATGCAGCACCCACGATCGTTTTGTTCTTATGCTCTGTGACCCCATTCTACTGTGGGTTATGAGGCGCTATGAGCTCTCTTCAAATTCCTTCTGCGCTGCAAAAGTCCTTGAATTCACCAGAGATGAATTCACCACCATTATCACTCCTAAGAGCCTTCACCTACTTTCTCGATTCTTTCTAAACCAGTGCCTTGAACTCACAGAACTTTGAATATGTCTCACTCTTCTTTTGAATGAAGAAGATCCAGCACTTACGAGAAAAATCATCAACAAATATCACATAATACCTGTGCTTTGCTGTCGAAGCTACTGAGAAAGGTCCACACACATCTGTGTGAATTCTCTCAAGGATCGTCATGGCGCGACTATCCTTCTTGTGAAAGGTGGCTTTCAAAAATTTTCCCAAAGTACAACCCTTGCACTGATCTGACTATGCAAGTGTACCTTTGGGAAGCTCGGTAGAAATCTGCTGCAAAATTTTCAAAGCACCATGGTGAATATGGCCTAATCTCCCATGCCATAGCTCGCCCTCATCCCGGCTCACCACTCCTTTTTCCTTTCCTGCCATTGCTGCACAGCCATCTACCTGCAACTGATAAAGGTTCTTAACTCGAACCCCTATCCTTCGGGTTTCACCAGTTGCCTTACTGCGCAGGAAATCCTTTCCCTTACTAAAGACAACATCATATCCCTTGCCTTCCAACATCGCCACAGAGATCAGATTCTTCTTCAATCTTGGAACATGCATGACATCCTTCAAGATGAAAGGTTTGCCATACTCCCTCTCAAAGGAGATGGTCCCGATACCAGTCACACTGTATCTACCATCATCACCCATCTCGATGTGCACTCCAAGATCCTTCTCATCCAGATCAGTAAACAAATCCTTGTCTCCGGTCATATGGAAAGACGCACCACTGTCAAGAAACCACACTGAACCCATCATACTTGAGACCAAGCATGTGATCATTGAAAAATACAGCTCAAACTACGAGGCTAAGGCCTCTCCAGCTGCAGATCCAGCAGCCTGCTTATTTTTCTTCTTTTGTGGACAATTAGTGGCGTAATGTCCATGTTGGTGATAGTTAAAGCACTTCACCTTGGACATGTCCTGCTTCTTTCCTTTCACACCGGATTGAGAAGTATTTTTCTTACTCTTCCCCTTCCTTGCTTTGGCATCCAAAGTGCAATTTTCTTCATCTTCATTCTTCGATGAAGATTTGTCCCTGGTACTCCGCCTTATCTCCTCCTGCACAAGATCCGACCAAAGTCACTCCCATCCTGGCAGTTTCTCCCAACCATTAACAGAGTCCTCATAAGAATGCCAACTCTTTGAAAGCCCAAGGAGAGCCAAGATCACCAAGTCCTCTTCATCTACAGTAACCCCCACACTTCCCAGCTCATCCCTGCACTGGACGAACTTCGTGAGGTACTTGGGTATACTCTTGCCCTTCTCCATTTTTATTTTATTGATTTTATCCTTGAGCACCAACTTCCTCTGGTCGCTCTTGCTTTAGAACAAGTCTGTCAAAGCTTTCCACATCAAGAATGGAGAAGCTTTACCAAGAAGGATGGAAAATATGTGATCCTTCACACCTTCCAACAAAATCCGTCGACATTTTGCTGTCTTCTTTTGCCATGCGTCAAGTGCGGCAGCATCGCTAGAAGCAGGTTTTGGAATTTCTGCATCTATGAACTCCTTCAACCCATTATCCTCCAGCACTACCTCCATCCTGTCCTTCCATGCAATATAATTCAATCTTCCCTCAAGGGCATACTCCAATCGCAATCCGTTGAAAGACATCTCAACTTCGACACCAAGAAAACACTACTGCAAATTCAAATTCCACCAGCACAAAACTCAACCGCTTCAATGCTTTGCAATTTCTCCAATGATCAACTATCGCTCTAATACCATGCAGAAATTATATAAATGATATGTTATATGTCTAAGATTCACCTGATCATACACTATTTGACTTCACGCACAATACAGAATCTATTCCACCATTGATCATCATATGCGGAAATTAAATCAATTGCATGCACACATTAAAACCATAAAAAACTCACACATATTAACACAATGATTTATGGGAAAGCTTAAAGCTAGAAACCCCCAACTATCTGTATAATATATGTCATAGAAATCATGTAACAATCATCATACAAATCTTCTCATAAGCTCTCAGTACAATCTCCAATCGCTACACACTAATCAGGTTCGATCTAGCAAATCCCATGCACCGATCTCTGCCACCTGCTAGACTGCCTCTACTGTGAAATCCCTGCTGAATATGGGCTTTGAATGAACTCGAATCCACCTTGCTTGCACTGTGAAATCCTCATTTTCATCTCCATCAATGTGTGGTGCAAACTCATGCATCACTATAGTCACAACTGATAGTCACACTGCTCTTTCACCTACCTCTCCACTGGTCTCCACTGAAATTGTCCATGCACTGTAGTTAACTGATGTATTATTTAGTTGACTAATGAGTTAATATTTAGTGAATTAATTAATAATTAATTCACACCACTCTCACTAGTGTATCAATTAGTTAGACTATATAAAACTAGCTCAACTGTTTCTAACTGAGTTAAACTGAACACAACTCCACCAACTACCTCAATAACTCCACCAAACTATGTCACATGAGTTCTAACTGAAGTCTCCATGCAATAGCTCCACTTAACCCTCAGGAATAGCATAATTCCTTTTGTCAGGTCCTGTGCCACATCTGTGCACTTAACTGAAGTGCTCCAAGAGAATAAGATAATGTTTAGAGTCCAAATATTATTAAGAGCTAATAATATTCGACATATCTATTTTTAGACTGGCAATCTAAAACTAGATTCTACCCAGTATGTCTAAAAATATAAGTCCATCTATTTTTCCAACTTGACCAACCATCCAAAAATAGCATCCTGCAACTCATAGAATATGTTCGACATGTCTAAAAATAGACATAGTCTAAAAATAGACTTGTGCCAAAAATAGCCTACAAGCCCACTTAGTGAAGGCGACTCTTTTCACTAAGCTCATCATCTTGTTGCAATCTCAACATGTTGTTTGAAGAAATTGCATGTTGCAGATTGATAAAATTTGCCCTTTTTAGAGAAAGATCAGCAAGAATACAAAGAAATTATGCCCAATGGATAAAGCACTGGTTTGCTAAAAATCCAGAGATTAATAAGTTGAGGTTTTGGACACCTAAAAGGACAATTGTCCTCCCCATGTGGAGCCACTGTTAGTCATCCATAATTCTGATGATATCCAAAGATGACTAAATTACCAATCCTAGATTTCTAGAAATAACATTTCAAAGAAACATTATAAGTTCTAGAAATCTCACCGCCTTCATCATTCTGAGTCTGTCAATTCACCAAAAATCTTCATCCATGTCTCCTAAAAGGTTATCCTGCTGTTTCAAAGAAGAAAGCTCATTTCAGGCTATTTATCCCTATTTTTATTAGTCAATTTTCCTCTGAAAATAGGCCTTTTTCTCCTTCACTAAATCCCTCATTTACCCATAATAAAAAAACCCCTTTAAACCTTTAAAAACTCCTTTTTATGGTTTAAACTACCTTTTTATGCCTATCAGAACTTATAAATTGACCTAAAAAACCCATTTTTTGCCTAAAACATAGTCTTTTTAAAATCAAGGGTTTAAGCCCCTGAGGGCTTAGATATTTCGCCCACTTTCCTCCATATGTCCGAGCGCCCGAACCAAGCGCTTAAAACTTTCCCCCGCCTTGTTTAGCCTTTGTCCGCCTTTATATAAATTAAATTTTTTACGCCCCTTTGGGCTTGAGCCTCAGTTCCCTCTGCCATATAACCTGAGGGCCTGACCATAGGCTAATTATTAAAGCCCTTAGACCTTTCCCTTCCGCCCCTGGTTCCCTACTCCTCCACATGACCACACTTCTACCTTATCCCTAGCCCCCCTTCCCTTATCTTCTATTTTACCCCCTGCACCTATGGAAAAACACGTTTTTTTCTTTGTTTTTTCCTCTGCACTACGCTTTCTCATAACCAATCTCAACCTTCAATCTCATTAGATCGAATGGTAGTTGCCACCACCCCTCCCTTCCTTTGATCACCCGATTAATACATATCCATCCATCCCCATCGTCGATTCTTTTCATCTGACGGTCCTCGTTTTATCCAATCAAAACAATCCCGCCGATCAACCATCGTGCTACCAAACAAAATAGGTGATGTCACCTACCAGTCCCACATCTCACTACCCAATCTCCTCTCCCAATCACTGGCCGACACCTGTCTCCCACTAAAACTCCTGCCCGCGCACCTTTCCATTGCGCTCCTCTCCGCACCGTCGGATCTACCCCTTCCCATCTGATGGCTCATATACGATATCGTGCAACATTCACTCCTGAGGTTTAACAACCAAAAGTTATGTGAAACCGGCGGTTTTTTGAGGGACACATGTCGCGAAATAACTGGATCGCGTTCGATTTGGGAAAAACCACAAACCACTGTCGCCCCGCACAAAAACCACTGGTGGTTTTTCAAAATAGTTTGCCCATTTTTCGTGCCAAAGTCATTTTAAACCCCATTTTTCACGGTTTTTTCCATATCCGCGCATTCATTTCTTCCTCACTACTCCTCTGCCACTCCATTAGCCTCTGTAAAGCAATTTGAAGCCCTCGTGCAGGATTTTATAAACATATTTTGTGGTTTGTTGCAGGTTCTATGGCGGTTTTGGGGCCAAAAGCCCTTCTACAATCCATAAAAGGACAAGGCCAGAAGGTGATGACCTTCACGGTCCAAACAAAGGCCAAATAACGAAGAAAGGGGCTATTACGTTTCATTTCATGGTTTGATCAGTGCTTTATGAGCACTGTTTATACAATCAAACCCTCCAACGCACTAAAAAGCCACCTGCACACAACAGAACAAAGAAGAATCAGTGAAGTATGAAGAAAGGCCAAAGAAATAGAGATTAAAGGCTTAAAGGAAGATTAAGGAAGAAAAACAAAGTTAAAGACAGGTGAAAGAAGTTTAAAAGTTCCGGAAGGAGATAAAGGAATAGAACAAATGATTTAAGAAGTGATAAAGAAAAAGACAGCAAAGAAGATTAATTTAAAAATCAGATCAAGGCTACAGGGCCTTAAAATACAGTTTTATGATGAAATCAAGGCAAAATAGGATTAGAGACAGCCTCAGATACATCAAAGGAGTAGTTATTCACTTGATAAATCAAAAGTGACACCTTTCACTTACTTTATACCTCAAAAGACAAATAAACAGTTATTACACTAAATAAATATTTTAAAAACTGTCAGACAGTTATTGTAAAGACAAAAAAAGGCCTCAAAGTCAATCTTTTCATCTATTTTATCCTTAGGAAGTAAAGACAGATTTATTACATAGAGAAGTAGTTGAGAAACATTCCTACCTTATGCCTTGCATGGTTTTTTAGGATAGGAGTGCATTTACTATGTCATTTAATGACATGTTGAACCCTAGATGTTTCCAACTCCTCATTTGCATCATAAATGCTGCATTCAAACTCATTGTATAGGGGGGAATTTGATAACTCTTTGAAGTAATACATAGTTCTGCTGAGATTGAAAAGAAATTTATGTATTGGAACCTGTGGATGTTTTGACCTCTTTGTGGATGGAGAAAGCTCTGTCATTGGATCCCTGAGCTTAGCTATTGGTGAAGTATTCTAAATTGTTGATGTCTTTCCTATTTTCCATTCTATTTCCATTATTTTCTTGCTTACAGTAGAGTAAAAAGTTTAGGCTAAGAAATGTCTCCTAGAAACACCTTAGACCTATTTACTCTTCATTGTCTTTATGTTTTCATCCACTGAAGGTTTTATTAAGTAGTTTGACTACTTTTCAACCTTTATGCTTTTTTATTTCCTAAATAATTCAATACAGTGGCCTCAAAAATGATTTATGGTTTTACCTGCTTGCTTGTTGCTACTTAAAAACTATTTTTGAAATCTCCCTTTAAAGTACCATTGTCCAAAGTCTGCCAAAGAGGTCTGTTTTGATCATACCCTTTGTACTTGCTCAAATAATTTTTTTGAAGGTCTTTATAGATGTAATCACAGATGTTTAGGAGTTCCCTCTTCTATGAATGTAGTTATTTGTGAATCTTGAATGTTTTCTTATCCTTGAAAGTGAAATCTTTGATGAAATAAGGCGTTCCTCGACTCTTAAATTTCATTTTGAAAGTTTGTCTTGAAATTGTTATTTGCTGAAGTGTGATTTGTAGAACTCATGGTTAGCCCTATCTATAAAATACTTCTTCATGTTCAAATGATGCTTTAAGTCCCTTTGTTGAAAAATACATATAATTAAGGATTCTTAATTTCCCTTAGTTCTGCTTTTCATTCTAAACCCTTAATGTTCATTTCAGTTCACCTGAAATACTTTGTAGATCCAACAGCCAAGTTATATTTTCCCTTTGATACCCCTAATCCATCTACAAATTTGTTACAAACTTCTACTTGACTCCATTGCCCAATGACTTAGAGATTTCCCTTTTCTATCTATGATGCCAAGATCATCATGTCCCACAAAACAATCAAACAAGCTCAAGCTTAATAACTATCCTAAAATGAGCCTTTTTCAAGAAAACAAGTCATATATTTTCAAATATATTGAGAGATCCCTCTCTAAGACTAGGAGGGCTAGATCCTAGAGCTCTAAAGACTGGTTTATATGTTGCCTTGTCATTTGGTTTGCCAATCGACCAAATCACAGGATCCCAACAATTAGGAAGGTCTTCCTTGAAGGTTTTTCTTATCTGTCTTGGAACAACAGATGCTAACCTTCTTTTCATTTGATTCATATTCTTATTATAAGAAAAACACTGATTTAGAACATCAAAGACAAACCTACAACCTATGAAACCTAGTGACCTAGTGGGAGGCTCTTTAGACTTATCATTTGACTGAAAGCTTGGCTTAGGGTTTTTAGGTGCAAAACAGAGCTTTTGACAAACTTTATGCATTGATGTGCAATGAGGTGGAGGGAAGGTAAATGAAATGGTAGCTTTTGCAAGTGAAAGGAAGGAATGAATGAAAGGAATAGATGTGGTAATAGGCTCAAATGAATGACAACTTTACAATTAGTGAAATGACTCCTATTTGACTAATACTCTGTCTAGGGAGATGAAGTAAGCATATAGGCAGTGATTTCAAGTCCAAGCCTAGGGTTTCTTCTTATGGTATCAACTTCTTTCTACTAAATGATGACAAAATGCTTAAAAATGTGTTTAGGGCATTTAGTTACCTATATCAAAGCTTTAGAAAACCTTGGAGGAAACTTGAAAGGGCTCTGAAGTGGTTTGAGGGGTTAATTTTCTTAGGAAGCCCTCCTGTCCAAGGGAGCAACACCACCTCCCAGGAGCGCAATGCCATGTGTAATTTGTATGGGAAGAAATTTCCTGGAGCACAGCACCAAATCCTGAGCGCGCAACACCATTTTGAAGAGGGAATTTGTGTAGGAATTTATAGGGTAAGTTCCGTAGATCAAGAACCAAGGGTCACCACTAACAAACAGATCACAAATCAGTACACCAGTATAATCATGTGGTTAAAATCCTCAAAGAGGGAAACAGTCCATGCCCTAAGCCAACGCGACCACTCTAGGGAATTTATTAATATAAAAGAAAAGTTACATATGTTTCTCTCATAAACGGTTACTGGACAAATGACCCTCCATGCTCTTTAAATAGATATCATGGACTAATTGGGTGTTAAGCCACAGATCAAGTGCCGTTAATACCGAGGTGAGAGATAACTGTCGAATCACTACAAATCGTGACCGTCAGATTATAAGTTACAAATGTACATGGTAAAGAAACACACTTTACCTAACTCTACACTAGACTAAGTTATTCTTAACTATTTCCTATGTGTCGGAATATCCTAACATACCCCCTTAAGAAAAACTTGAGATAGGATTGAAGGATTTACAAAGGTGACACAAAAGGAGCCTATTTCCTATGTGTTGAAATATCCTAACATCCCCCCTTAAGAAAAAATTGGGATAGGATTGAAGGATTTACAAAAGTGACACAATAAGAGAAGGAAGGAAGGAGGACAATATATCTATTTATTTCACACAATAACTACCATGGCAATTGCATGAGGAAAATTGTTTATGACATCCAATTTTCAGTCGAGAATACACTAAGGATCGGACCCGTGATCCCTTGCAAGCTTCCTTCAGTGAATTATGGATCCTCTCCCTCCCCTTTATGACCGCTTGCAGAGGATATTTCATAACCATAAAAAGTTTCACCGTCTCAGAGAGATCAACTATTTTAATTAATATATATGAGATTATAAAGTATTTATATAACATTACAACATTTCTTCATATCAAATTAGAAAGCACTTTTAACCCAACAATAATCTCATATATATTATATAATATATAAATTTTTATTTTATAATTTTTTTAATAATACAAACATTTTTTATAATTTTTAAACTTAATATCACATCATGGAAAAAAAAGGTTACCTCTCTGAGAATTTTTTTAATAAAAAAACCTGCATTGAGTGGGCAGTAGTCCAGAAAATATTACATGCTCTGAGAAATTTTTAATAAAAAAATCCTACATTGAATCTGTCCCTGTGTTCGATGAATTTTTTAAGAATATAAATAAAAAGGATGTTCTGCTATGCAATGTGAGCCGCGGAGTACAAATAATTAAATTATAGTATTTTTTAAGAAGTAAGATAAAGTATGGTCTTCTTAACAAGGATATTCTGTTCACACCGAGGACCAAGACGTTTTTAAATTTCATTGTAGTTTTATAGAGATATTGATAGCCAAAACAACTTAGATATATTTTATATGTATTGTTAATGGCTTTCACATTCTTTTATTTTCTAAAATGATATTTTTCTTAATTATAATTATTAAAAAAAAAAAAATTCAAACAATTTTTTTTATTTTGTTATTTGAAATGGTTGAATAGTTGGAATTAAGTTCATTTTTCATTTTCTAAAATGATATTTTTCTTAATTATACTTATAATTATTAAAAATTTCATTTTTCAAACATTTTTTTTATTTTGTTATTCGAAATGGTTGAATAACTCGAATCTAGTTCATTTTTCTTTTTTCTCTAAAAGATTTCTTGTTACTTTGGATAGCTTTAAAAGAATCTAAATATTTCAAAAACTTATCAGATGTAATGAGTCTTACTAATCATTTACCTTACCACTGCCTTGATTCTTACTAATCCTTTACCTTATCACTACCTTGATTCTGGACCCTCAATTTTGATTTTTAAAAAACAACAACCATCTTGAATGTATCATTATCAATATAGAAATAATATTTCTTCAATTTACTAAAACTTGAGGAGCATTAGGATTTGAAACTTTTCAAAAGCTTAAAAAATTAGTAAGAAAAAAGTTGATTTGAAGCTAATTTGGTTGTACTAGTTGTTGATTCACATATGTGGGGTTGATTGGTTGGCCATGGTTGATAATGATTAGTGTTACATTAGCACTAATGTTAATGTTACATAAGTTGAAAATAGTTTAACATTGTTGACCATGGTTAACCATTGTTATATGGTTACAATAATGTTACATTAACTTGACCGTGGTTAATATTACATTAATTTTAATTCTAATGTTGATATGAGATTACTAGTTGAAGTGGGTTGATGGATTTGACCATGGTTGACATCAATTGACCATGATTGCCAATAATTAACATGGTTGACCTTAGTTGAGCATAATTAACAATTATTACCATGTGCAGCGCACATTCTTCTATTTTCTCTTTCTTTTGCCTCCACTTTTTTATATTCTTTTAATGTGCAAATTGTTCCAAAATCTACTGATTGGGAGGATAATAAAACTTGATTTTGCACTCATTATCCTTGTGGCCAAAGTTATTAAACTTGAAGCATTTAAATTCATTCAACAAAGGAGAGAATAAATTTCTACTACTAGCAAATGGATTTCTAGGTCTAGAATTTTGGAAATACCTAGGTTTGAAATTTTCATCTCTTTTAGCTTTACCATCTTTACAAGCAATGGCTTTATGCCCAAAATTATGGCACACAAAGAAATTTCCATCAAAAAAAATTTGGATACCTGAAATTTAGAAACATTGAGCTTGAGTAGGTTTATTGTACCTTGGTTGTGTTATTTGTTGGTTTATATATCTGCGTGGAGGAGCATTTGAGATTTTAACAGGTCTGCTTCACTTTTGATTTCTTCTCTGATTTGTATTTTTCTTATAATCACTAGCTATCCCTTGAACTTCTTTTGCATTGCTTTTAACGTCATTGTTTCCTGTGGACTTGATGTTGGCATTTCCTTTTGATGTTTTTCAAGGATATATGTATCTCACATTTGTCTTATTGGCAAAAGATCTTTGACTATTGAGAATTTTTTCTAGCTTCTTTGTTTCTTTAGAAAAAATAAGGTCCATATCCATATTGTCCTTGGAATTTTCTAGATATATCCTCAATGACACAATCTCCACCTCTAAACTATGGAAATTATTTTCCCATTCGTTCATTTGTTCATTGAGAATCTCTTCTTTCCTCCCTGCTTCATCCAACTAAATTTTCAGAGATAGAATTTCCTCTTTATATACCTCTGGGACCATCTTCTCTTTTTTCTTAGTCAGTTTTTATTTTAAGAGTTTATTCTCCTTCTCTAGTTTGTTATAATTCTTTTTTTCTTCTAACTATAGAGCTAATATGTCTTTACCTTTTACAACTTCTTCTATTTTTTCATTTTGATAGATAAATTCTTCATTATCCGAATTTTACATACCTTCTTTAGCTCATAATCGCTGCTCTTTTAGTCATTTTTTCTTCTTTCCTACTTTCTTTAACTCGTTAAGAGCATTGATGAGCTCTCCTTTGAGATTCACTACACCTTCCTCTTCTTCCTCGAAGTGTGGGTCATTTTTGGATGTGGATTCTATTTCAAATGCCATAACCAAGCATTTTTCATGCTCATCCTCATAGAATTCTTCGCTATTTATGAAAAAAAATGTAGGAAACCACCCAATATTTTTATTATAATGGATTTTAAAATTTATAATACATGTAAATGAGCATATTGTTGTAAGACCTAGAAAGACATGCATGCCCTTAGGAAATTACTAGAAAAGTTTGGAGTTAAACCTATGTTATAGGGGGGATGTTGAATTATACCTTAGATATAAAGTTTTAGGGGTTAGGGCTTGGAGGTGAGTGGTGTGGAGTACTAAAAAGGTATGCTTTTGATCATTATTTCAGTGGCTTTTTAATAGAATTTGTGAACCTTTTGTATCATGAATTTGGAAAGTAATAAGGAACTATAACAAAACATGTGAGAATTGATGTGTATAACTTAGTCACTGATAATGGTTATTTTCTATACAGGAAAAGGAGAAAACGAAGAGTTGCCGCTCCAAAGGAAAGGATAAAGTGGAGATAACTGCTGTCTCTCTAGACGAGGACCGAACGCAAACAAAGAGAAACGGATCAAAGAAAATCGGCTCGGAAAAGAAGGAGAGGACACCAGCTCAGCACAACTGAAAAGACAGGATGAAGAGTTAACTGTTTGGCGAATCCCTCAGGATCTTCGATCCTGAGGGATCGCTGCTTTATTTACCTTGTCACTTGGACATCTCCGCCATCGTTTTTATATAAAGAGACAGCACTGTTAGCTTGGGGGGATATATGGATAGATAGAGAGAAATAGAGAGATAGGATACGTTTTATGTAATCTTCTGTAAGACATCAGCTTTGGTTATTAAGTTTTGTTGAGGACTGGTTCGATGTATTTTTGATCGATGCATTATCAGGCGTGTGATTATTCCATCTTCGCGTCTGCATTAACTTAAAGCAGTGTATCCTTGGAGGCTAAGGGCCCGGCCCCGAAGGACACTTGCTTCTGTACCATTACGGCTTTACTTCTGTGTGGTTTGTTTATTATTGTTATTTGATAATTTGATATGCTTTACAAGTTCATATTATATTCTCTGTTCAAGTTCGAATCATTGATGTTTTTACCAACAGAATCTTGTGTTGACTCTGCATCAAGTTATTAATCCTTTTCGGAGTTAATTGCATGTTCTTACTGTTTTGTTACGGAGCTGTTATGCTGAACATTCGTGTTTTACATTTGTTGAGGCAGTGTTCTTTACAATCGTTGGATTCAGTAACAATAGCGTTCTATTGAAAAGCACAATTGTATTTCTGTTGATTGTTATTCTAATGTATTGTGTGCGCTTCCGATTTATCAATATCGTTCCATAATTCATTAATCGTTGTTGCTGTTCCATTAATATGATTTGTGTGAATCAACTTTAGAGTGAAATAATGTTATCTGATTTCATAGAGAGTATTTGAGTTAAGTTACAACCCGCGGGACTTCGTTATTCAATTGCTGTTCCATTTTAGAGTTGCTGTTCCATTCCCGAATTGCTGTTAATTCCTTATTTACTTTGCTGTTCTATTTATCTGCATTTGATGTGTTGGTGTGAGAGATGATATAAGGCTGTAGTGAGCATTGGCAGTCACTTTCTAGCTCCCAGGCTTATGTTCTAGTCTCGTTTCCATCAGTTTCCGAAGGGATGGGTTATCATTGCCGAACCCTTGACTGATAAGTTATTGAGTTTTCTGAGTGTGTGATTTATTTCTTTAAAGTAATTTAATTTCAGTTAAGCATCCGTTTACTCTTGTATTTCTTAAGCATTGTACTACTAGCATTACTCTGACAGATGAGCCTCGGATTGAGCCACTCTTTGTAATGACAAAACGCTCTCGGGTTGACATATTAATGTGAGGTAATTAGAGGTGAAAGAGACCCTTTTTATAGCTCTACATTTTGGCGTCGTTTCCGGGGAAAGAGTGTAGCCATTTGTCTTTTCCAGAGTAGTGTACAAGCCTGCTAGGGAGGAGTTGGATCCTAAAAACAGAAGGTAAGAACCTACGTGCAGAGCATGTAAAAGACCTGCTCACTATCCGCTTTCCTAACAGATTTGTTTTTGCTTGTTTGAATAGAAGTTGGTAGTTCATTTTTTTTTGAGTGCATGACTAAGCAGAAAAGACCAGAAAAGAATATCAAACCCCCATCCAAACCTGAAAAAGCTAAGGGGCCGGTGACCCTTGGCCGAACGACCTTCATAGACGAAATCTACAAGAAAACAGAGTCTCAGCCATCAGTAGGCTTCAAGAAAAACACGTCCAAACCGCCTACTAGTTCCCTTCAGGCCACAGGATCACCATCTGTAGCCTGTGCTGAGGTGCATAGTCAAACTGAGGAGCAGGACTTTCAAGAAGTTGAAAATTCCACTCCAGAATTATTGCAGGAAGGGAACTCTAGAAACTTTTGTGAAGGAGAAGGAGAAACAGGGGAAACCAAGGAACCAAAATCTCCTCTTGAAACAAATCAGCCATTAGATAGCCCAGATAAGGGAAGTGCTGCGAAAGTCATTGTTGAAGAGATTCAATCTCCTCAAACACCTGGTATTCCCATTATTCCAGATAAAGGAAGCGCTGTCAAAAAGATCCCTGTCAAAACTGTTCCCACCCAACCTAGGAATACCCTCTTAGATATCCCAGAAGGTTATTGGCATATATTCGATTCCATGGCTCAAAACCAACCAAACACCCAAAACCAGCCAAATAATCAAACCTCTACATTACAATATCCTATAGTGGATTCTGCAGCAAATGCACCCATGAAAGCTATCCCTCTTCAGCATATCCCTACATTCCACGGACTCACATCAGAAGATCCGGATGCATTCTTATTCGAATTCGATGTGTTATGTAGGGGGTACGATTACACCACCGATCCCCAAAAATTGAAATTATTTCCCTCTACATTAAAAGGGGCTGCTTTAAGATGGTTTATGGGGCTCGGTGGCGGGGTTATCAACAATTGGGATCAAATGAAAGAATCCTTCTTAAAGAAATATCAGGATTATTGTAGGTCTAGAGAATTAAAAGACGAAATATTTCAAATGTCAGCCAGACCAAATGAAACACTAGAAGAGTATGTGGAACGTTTTCAGTACAACCTACAAAGATCTCCTTATGCATCGCTACCTTTACCTGATAATGTGTTAAAAAATGCATTAATGAGGGGCATGAAGGAACAATGGATTGAAACATTAAACATTATGGGCAAAGGGGATATTTATCAAGAGAATTTTACTGACATCCTTGACTTATGTATCAGGAGGTCGAGAGGCAGCACAAGAATAAAACCGACAGAATATGATCGGTTTGCAAGAGATAACAAAGTATCAGCAGAAGGAGTAACACGTGCAGAAATTGGAAATTTAATAGAAAATTTTAAAACTGATATTATGGGGAAACTAACTACACAACTTGATATTGTGCAGGCTAAACAGAAGCAGCTGGAGGCAGAACAGAATTTGGCAATCTTCTGCCCCCGATGCAGAAAAAAACACAGCCACAAGGAGTGTCCATTAGATAAAGTCCAAACATGTGCCATCTGTACAAAAGATCACCTTACGGAGAGCTGCCCCTCACTTCCTGGATTGAAAGCGGTATATAAGGAAGCAGAAGAAGAACCAGAATCGGTGAATTCGATCAACCAGCGCCGTCTGTGGCAGCCGAGACAACCTGGTATGTTTCCAGACCCAACCTCTTTCTTTCAAAACCCACAATATAATGCTCAACAATATGGTATGTGGCAAAATCAATCTCAACCCCCATTTACAAATTGGTCACCACAATCATTTCCTTCTTCAAATCCATGGCTGAATCAAACAAGCCAAACTGGTTGGCCGAATTTCCCTTACACTCCACCATATTGGCAAAATGGCCCATATCCTTCACAATGGACTCCCTCTACTTCAAAAAGTTCACCCTGGCAGACAAGATGGCAAAGACCGATGTACCATCCAGCTGGAACTATTCCGCTCCCTCAACCTACTTTGCCAGCTCTACAACAAAATCCCCAGTCTAACTTGAGGCCGCAACTCCCAGCCCAACCCGATCCCAATCCAAACAACAGGCAGGTCCAATCCATTCAAATCATAGAATCACCAGAAGCAGGACCCGACTTAAGGGAGTGCAATGACCTTCAGTTAAGATTTGGGCGTATAATTGAAACTGAGGGAGATAAAACAGTTCATATTGAAGATCAGTTACCCAGAGAACATCAGTCACAACAAGAGGATGTAAATAAGAAACAAACTAATAATCAAGCAACCACATCCTCTCCTCCGTTCCCAGAACGATTAGCCATACCTCGAACCATACAATATCCTGACTTTGACATTCTGGGAGAGTTACAAAATCTGTACATAAAAATTCCATTCCTCCAAGCCATTCAAGACATTCCCATATATGCCAAAACTATAAAGGAATTGTGCATAAAGAAACCAAGGAGGAATATAACAAATAATCCAAGAGTCCAAGTAGTCGGTACCTTATCTGACCTATTGTCTGGAAGAGAAACACCCCTTAAATATGAAGACCCCGGGAACCCAATTATAACTGTTCAAATTTATGGTCAGACCCTATCTAATGCCTTAGTTGATCTAGGGGCTGCAATTAATATTTTAACGACCACAACTTGCCAAAAGCTTGGCATTACATCTGTAGAACCCACCTCCACTCTGTTGGAATTGGCTGATCGATCTGTGGTTAGACCAGAGGGTACTCTACATGATGTCATGGTCTCTGTAGAATCCTGGGAGTACCCAACCGATTTCCTGATAATTAATCCAAAAACCCGACTTGATGGACACCCGCTAATTTTAGGTAGACCTTGGCTCGCTACTGCCGATGCCTACATTGGCTGTCGGCAGGGAAATATGACCATAACCAGACGACCAAATAGCAAAAATTTAGTTCTATATCCTCCAGCGCAGCCAAGTGTCACAATGATTAAAACTAATAAACACCCTGTATCATACCTTACCGATAACATCAGATCTCCATTAACTATACAAGAGGCACTCGATTTCAAAGATCAAATAGAAGACGATGCCATTAATAATTTCATTACTCAAACTGAACCTCGCACACAGTGTCACATGATAGAAGCAGCATTTGATAATGAACTGGAAGAAGATCCCCTGAAAGATATTCATGACTAAACAATACCTGTTACTTCTGTTGCAAATAGTAAAACTGTGGAAATTGCACCAGGGAAAACTTTAAACATCAATGCTAATCTCACACCTGAACAAGAAACAAAGCTCATCCATTTGTTAACAAAATATCAAGAAGCATTTTCATGGGACTACCCTGATATGAAAGGAATCGATCCCCAGTTATGTACAAACCACATTTACATAGAGAAGGATGCCAGACCTGTGCGTCAGCCGCAAAGGAGACTTAATCCCCATCTAAAAGATGTCGTAAAAACTGAACTTCAGAAGCTTTTAGATGTGAATTTTATAAACCCTATTTCTGATAGTAAATGGGTCTCTCCACTTGTGGTGGTACCAAAAAAGAATGGGAAATGGAGAATTTGTGTGGATTATAGGGAACTTAACAAGGCAACACAAAAATATCATTTTCCTCTTCCTTTCATAGATCAAGTATTGGACACTTTAGCAGGGAAGAAGTTATTTTCTTTCCTGGATGGCTTCAGTGGATACAATCAGATTCAGATTGCCCCTGAGGACCAGGATAAAACTACCTTTACTTGCCCCTGGGGAACATTTGCCTATCGAGTTTTACCTTTTGGCTTATGTAATGCTCCTGCCACATTTCAGAGGGCTATCCTTAGCATTTTTGCAGATTTAATCAATGATGGACTTGAAGTTTACATGGATGACTTTACACCATATGGAGATGATTTTGATCCAGCTCTAGACACCCTAGAAAAAGTCCTACAACGCTGCATTGTCACCAGGCTTTGCTTAAGCAACGAAAAATTTTTCTTGATGATGACTGAAGGACTTATCCTAGGACACTATGTCTCAGCAGCCGGCATTCAGGTAGACCCGGCCAAAATCCAAATACTTTTGCTTATTCCCACTCCTACTACTCAAACAGAGGTACGCAGTTTTCTTGGATTTTCAGGTTATTATAGACGATTTATAGAGCATTATTCACACACTGATGCTCCTTTATATGCACTGACTGGTAACGTTGATTTTCTTTGGACAGACAAATGTGACCATGCTTTCGAGGATCTAAAGAAGCTTGTATCCACAGCCCCAGTCCTTCGAGGACCAAACTGGGACCTACCATTCCAGATATCATCTGACGCCTCAGATACAAATTATCACAGTCTCCCCAAGGTGAAGAGGGTAAAAACCATATGCTATCTATTACATCGCAAAAAAATTTATCCCTGCCGAATTGAATTACACATGTTATCGAAAGAATTCCTAGTCGTAATACATGCTGGGCCAATAAATTTAGACACATGTGCCACCCCGTTATATTGTATACTGCACTATTCGCTATAAAACATTGGCAAATAAGCTCACAAATGCCGCAGGCACCTCACATGGTTAATCTTATCGCAGAATTCGACATCACAATCAAGGATCGTCCTGGCAAAGAAAACCATGTAGCCGATTTTCTTTCGAGAATACCAAAATCAAGCGATGCAGCAGCAGTTGAAGATCAATTTCCGGATGAGCACCTGTTTGCTGTTGCCATTCAAACACCCTGGTATGCTGATGTTGCCAACTACCTCGCAGTAGGTAAATTACCAAAACATTTAACTCCTAATGAGTGCAAGCAGATTATTCAGAAAAGTTCTCGATTTTCGTGGATTGGAGGCTATTTGTTTCACACAGGAGCAGACATGCATATCAGGCGATGTGTTAGAGAAGATGAAATCTTTGACATCCTAAAAGCCTGTCACGATGGACCGTGTGGGGGGCACTTCGCTGAGCGTAGAACTGGACATAAAGTATTACAGACAGGATATTACTGGCCGACGATCTTCAAAGATGCAAAGAAGTTTGTCCAAGCCTGTGACAGCTGCCAGCGAGCAGGACGACCTGGTCAAGCTGATGAGATGCCTCTAAAACCACAGTTAGTCATCGAACCATTCGAGCGGTGGGCTCTTGATTTCGTTGGACCCATCAACCCTTCATCAAATCAAAAAACATATATTTTGGTGGCAACAGAATATGTCACCAAATGGGTTGAGGCAGAAGCATTGCCAAGAGCCACAGAGGATTCTGTCATACAGTTCCTGTTCCATCTATTTGTTCGTTATGGCCTTCCTAGGGAAATAATTACAGATGGAGGACCACAATTTTTGGGGCACAAATTAGCTGCAACACTTAACAATTATCATGTCCAGCATAAGATCACTACTCCATATCACCCACAGGAAAATGGGCAGGTAGAAAGTAGCAATAAGATAATAGAATCAATCCTAACAAAAACCATTGCCTCACATAGGCATGATTGGGCTACCCGACTGCCTGAAGCACTCTGGGCATATAGAACCACATGGAGGAGCACCACCGGTTACTCACCTTCTCAACTAGTGTTTGGAAAACAACCCATTTTTCCCATAGAATTCGAAATCCAAACACTGTGAACAACACAAGAAGTTGGCCTAGATCTAACTGAGGCACAACTCAATCGACTGCAGCAGATCAATGAATTAGACGAAGTCAGGCTCTCTGCATTACAAAATACAGCATTAGTTCAACAGCAGCGAGCCAAATGGCATGATGCGCTCATCAAGAACAAAGTCTTCCACGAGGGAGACTGGGCTCTATTATACGATTCTCGGTTTCAGGACTTCCCTGGAAAACTTCAGACTCGATGGTTGGGACCATACGAAATCCAGAAGGTGCATGACAACGGAACCCTTACTCTAATCACCATTGACGGTTCTGGATATGCATTCAAAGTAAATGGCCACCGAGTCCGTCTCTATCATAAACCACTCACTCAGGAATCCTTCTGCCAGCAGCTACGCCGAGACACTGATATGGAGATCTTAGGAGAGGAAGAGAAATCTTCCTCACCTGTAATTCATTAAGGGTTCATTTCTTTTTGCAATTTGTACATAAATTCTTGTTTTTTTTGAGTGATTCTTGTACATAAGTTTGAATTAAATATCTTCTTGTCATTTTTGCTGTTCCTTTTCTTTCATAAAGTTCGATTTTTGCCCTTCTAAAAAAAGCATTTGCGTGTTTCTTATGATATTGGTTTTGCTTGCTCTGCTGTTCCTTTTGCTGTTCCTTTTCTAAAGGAACAGCATTCGGGATCTCTGCTGTTCCTTTTTCAAAGGAACGACATTATTACGTTTTCTGCTGTTCCTTTTGGTTACCACCGTTCCTTTTTCTTCAAAGAAGCAGCGTTTTTTTTATTACTATTGTTCCTCTTTGGCATTTAGAGTGTTTTTATAGTCTTTTTATTTTTGCCGTTCCTTTTCCAAAAAGGAACGGCATTTGCATTTTTTGCTGTTCCTTTTTCTATCATCCATCATTGTTTCTTTTCCAAAGGAACACCACTCGCATACTTTTGCTCTCCTTGTGAAACAACTTATTCTTTTGCTGATCTAAATTGAGGATGCTTCTTTCCCGTCTTCTTTCTAGTCTTTAAGCTACAGCTATGTATTTGTGCAATGACATATAAAATCACAACATACCGAAATTTGCAAACCATAAATCGCTATACCTATAAGGCTCTGCATTAGTAAGAGGACAAATGGAAGGACATACTTATTTCTTACCTTTTGTTGACATGGTTTTACTAATTTTGCCCTGATTGGTTATCTTTATCATGCTGATTCCCTTAAACTTTTTTTTTTTTTTTTTTATTAGTACTTGGGAATAAGAGCAGAGAGTTTATATCCTCCTATTGAGATAATAAGACTTCTTCCACCATTCCCACTCTTAAGGAGTGTTGAACCACCCTTTGTGTATAAATAAGGAAAAATATTCTATGAAAAAGAAAAAATATGTGAACTGTCAAATGCAGGATAGGGGGTCTCATCGAGAGCCAGCCTACCATGATCATGAGGATGGAAGTGAAGTGGCATTCCCATTCTGGCCACCACACCAGGGATATGGTCCAAAAGGTATATCAAATAAACAAACCTTGGAACAGAAGGTCTCATCACGAGCCGGCCTGCCCACGTTTCGCTCTTTCCTCGTGAATGGCATTATGGTTAACTGGTCACCAAGCCAGCATAATGGTCTACATTTTGATATAACAACATTCCTAAGTACACAAAGGATTATGGTTCCGAGGGTAAAAAAACAACTCTGCCAAGGTTATGAACACCTGTTGGCAGCAGAGTACTGTTAATGGTATTGAAGTCACCTTGCTTACACCAATATGTAAGATACTAATACTCTTTTGTTTCTTATATCCGAGCAACTAATCATATGTCATTTCCCGATTTATACATCGCATGAATATCTATCATTACCAATCATGGCAACGGAAGTGACCATGACCACTGGAGATTGGTAAGTACGATACATGCCCTATCCATCAGCCTCAACTCATAACACAGCAGCCTCTTATATCATACGCGATCAATTCTCCGCCTCGATTTTGGTAATCTGTTGTCCTTTTTCAACATGGTATAATTCCACATGATGTTCCTTTCTGACTTGATTGCAGACTGGGTGCCGCTCCTTTATTTGCCGGCTGGGACAGCCTATCACACTGCGGGGGGGGGAGGTTAACCTCATCATTCCCTGTATTACGTGTCAATTCACCATTCGGAAAAATTAGTTTACGACGGTTTGGCATGGTTTCACGGCATGGCATATTTCTATTTTCGCACAAGTTGCTTTCTGTTTCGCGATTGCATACTCTGTGTTTTCTTTCTCGTAACCTTGCGATTACTCTCTGTGTTTCAAACCAAAAACGTTTTTGCTGTTCCATTTAGAATTCACAGTGAAATCATGGGAGGAAGAGCAATTCGAAGTGAGCCTCAACAGCTGACGATCTCCGCTGCTGCCCGGGAGATCCTGGAAAGGGTGGGATGGTTGAATTATTTCAATCGCCTACAAGAAGCTAATGAAACAGTAGCAATGGAGTTCTTGCATAATTTACAAGATGACCACTCCACAGTAAGAGGGAAACGGATAGCGGCCACTGATGCCATAATTGCAGAAGTTTCAGGACTACCAGCCACTGGACCGGTATGGACATTAAAAAAGGAACGATTACAGAAGGTCATCGACATCTTCCAGGACGAAGGCCAGAATTTGACAATCAAGGGGAAGGGAGTTCTGCCAGCAACCCTAGGTGAACCCTGGACGGAGCTAGCAAGAACGGTGCAGAGTTATATTACTTGCGAAGGAAGAAAAGACGTGGTAAGACCACGACACCTTAAACTTTTAGCTGTTTTAAAACAGAGATGCTCTGTGAATTTACCGGCACTCTTAAACTCGTTACTGCATGATGCTGCACAAAGTATGAAAAAGGCACAGCACGTAGAGGCAATTGTTAGTCACCATGGGTTGATTCGACTTGTTGTTATTTATGGTCTTACCCAGCAGCAGAGCAGCTGGGAAGAGCTCATTACAATGATTGAGGGGGGATTGACGGAGCCATCCCCGAAACGTAGACATTCTATAAGCCCACCAGAACAACCGGCAAAACACAGAGAAAATGTTGCTAGTACATCAGAACAACCAGAGTTACATCAAGAATCGGCAAAGCGTAAGCATGCCATTGATTCACCCGAGCAACCAGAGGAACCCAGAAAATCAGCTCGGTTAGCTCAGATGAGAGGAAGTATAAATAAACCTAGAAAATCAGCCCGGTTGGCTAGGATAAGAGGTAGGCTGGAAAAGCTTCAGGGAAGCACCAGCCAACCAGTGATAATTGAAGATGAGCAACCCGAAGAAGAAGCAGCCGAGCCTTCGGGAACAGAAATAGAAGCAGAAACTGAACAGGAGGAAGGAATGGGACAGCAGGAGGATAGCCCATTACAAGACCTACTGGGAGATGATGACTTGGCCGCAGTCCTAGCCAATATGAGTAAGTATGGTCAACCTTCTAGTTCAGAGGGCCCCCACGACAAACCTCAGGAAGAGAACATGCCTGTTCATGATGAAGAGGAGGAAAATACTGAACGGGAACAATCTGTTCCCATGTCACAAGAGGAAAATCTAGAGGAAGTAGGAACAGAAACAGCATTTGCTCAGGAAGAATCAGAACCAGTCGAGATGCATACCCCAGAACAGCCGGAGCAGAGCAGTGAGGAAGAACCCCAAGAGGAAGATTTAGCAACCGGTCATGATCCAGTCCACCATCGACAGACTGTTGTTCCTTCAAAGGAAACGATGGAAATTAAGAAGCTGCGGAAGGAACGGACTAAATTGTTAAATACGATAACCCAGCTCAGACAACAAATTAGGATTCTGAAAAAGAACCAGAAGGTAAAGAGGAAAAAGAGGGCCAACAAACGGCCTGCTGTCCAAAACCCTGAGGATCCAGCTGCCGTTCCACATGTTGCTGAGGATCGGGAACAAACGGATGTTCGTGTTAAAACAGAAAAGGATGATAAGCAAATTCAGACAGAGGCACCACCCTCAGGGGTAATAAGGGTTCTGAACTCCAAACAACATAACAAGAAAGTTCAGGTAAAACTCCCGGCCTCCGCTGACCTATGGAAAAAAGATCCAAAGACAAAATCCTTACACAAGATGATGAAGCAAGCACAGCAAGAAGCTGAGCAACTTAAAGAGCAAACGGTTCCCCGAGAAAAATATGAAGAGTTGCAGCAGCAACTAAGGGACGTCAGTCAAGCTAAAAGCCAGGCTTTTGAAGGGTGGATGAAGGAACAAGAGGAAGTCGCACGGGTAACTTGTAGACTAGATACTGCTATCAAACAGATGAATGACTTGTGTTCTTTATACAATAATGTTTTAGCATGTAGGGCCCCTGCTAAAAACTATGCTCTGTTTTTATTAGAACGGTATTTACAATTACAAATAAAAGCTGTTAAGGCAGGCACCCCTATACAAATCAA
Organism: Pinus albicaulis; assembly: GCA_034641835.2. Classification (NCBI taxonomy): domain Eukaryota; kingdom Viridiplantae; phylum Streptophyta; class Pinopsida; order Pinales; family Pinaceae; genus Pinus; species Pinus albicaulis. The sequence goes on from JAXQQM020083961.1 coordinate 88,299, forward strand.
TAATTTCAATGATTTTATAGACTGCTGTAAACATTATGGAGTGAAAGTCCAGAGATTGTTGTGTGAACTTTATTTGCACGACCTTGTGCTAAGTCAGGAGACTGAATTGAACCCTGGCCCCTCCATTGGAGATATCCAATTCCAAGCATTCATTTCATTCGGGGTTAATCAGGTTAAGTGGCTCAAAGATTATGATACTTTCCAGAGTCAGGAAAATGGTCTAGATTTACGAGTTAGGGCTGAGCCTAGGAACCCGGCACAGTTATGGAAAGCTCATATAAACCACATAAGGACTCCGGGTGTCATTGAAACATTAGGACCCATGCATGAGGCACTCATTCGAGAGAGTTTAGAGTATTTTCTTTCCATCAAAGACTTGGCCATTAATGCAGCCAAATTTCGATATCGAATCTCTGATCCAAACATCCAGCTCAGAGAACCATTTAAGTATGAGAACTTTGAGTTAGCCGCTGACCGTTTGAATCTCTATGGCCAGAGCATTCTGAAAGCAGGGTCATCTTGGTTAGGATATAGATTTCGCGCTCCAATTATTTGGCACCCTGCACCCGGATACCAGGCTCTGTATGATATGCCTGAGGGGCAAGCAGGTCAGTTCTTTGACTATTTAATCACTCAACATGGTTGTAGGCCTTCGCATGAGACTCCTTCTCCAGCATACTCTCTCACTGCATTACATGTCAACTACAATGTTTTCATGAGGACATGAAACAAGGTAAGCAGGGGGGTGTGTGGAGTACTAAAAGGTATGCTTTTGATCATTATTTCAGTGGCTTTTTAATAGAATTTGTGAACCTTTTGTATCATGAATTTGGAAAGTAATAAGGAACTATAACAAAACATGTGAGAATTGATGTGTATAACTTAGTCACTGATAATGGTTATTTTCTATACAGGAAAAGGAGAAAACGAAGAGTTGCCGCTCCAAACGAAAGGACAAAGTGGAGATAACTACTGTCTCTCTAGACGAGAACCGAACGCAAACAAAGAGAAACAGATCAAAGCAAATCGGCTCGGAAAAGAAGGAGAGGACACCAGCTCAGCACAACTGAAAAGACAGGATGAAGAGTTAACTGTTTGGCGAATCCCTCAGGATCTTCGATCCTGAGGGATCGCTGCTTTATTTACCTTGTCACTTGGACATCTCCGCCATCGTTTTTATATAAAGAGACATCACTGTTAGCTTGAGGAGGAGGATATATGGATAGATAGAGAGAAATAGAGAGATAGGATACGTTTTATGTAATCTTCTGTAAGACATCAGCTTTGGTTATTAAGTTTTGTTGAGGACTGGTTCGATGTATTCTTGATCGATGCATTAATAGAAGCGTGGTGATTATTCCATCTTCGTGTCTGCATTAGCTTAAAGCGGTGTATCCTTGGAGGCTAAGGGCCCGGCCCCGGAGGACACCCGCTTCTGTACCATTACGGCTTTACTTCTGTGTGGTTTGTTTATTATTGTTATTTGATAATTTGATATGCTTTACAAGTTCATATTATATGCTCTGTTCAAGTTCGAATCATTGGGGTTTCTACAGCTAGAATCGTGTGTTAACTCCGCATCAAGTTATTAATCCTTTCGAGAGTTCATTACATGTTCTTACTGTTTTGTTACGGAGCTGTTATGCTGAACATTCATGTTTTACATTTGTTGAGGCAGTGTTATTTATAATCGTTGGATTCAGTAACAATAGTGTTCTATTGAAAAGCACAATTGTATTTTCTGTTGATTGTTATTCTAATGTATTGTGTGCGTTTCCGATTGATCAATATTGTTCCATAATTCATTAATCGTTGTTGCTGTTCCTTTAGTGAGATTTGTGTGAATCACCTTTAGAGTGACAGAGTGTTCTTTGATTGCAAAGAGTGTATAGATTGAAGTTTGGTTATAACCCGCGGGACTTAGTTATTTCAATTGCTGTTCCATTTTAGAGTTGCTGTTCCATTCCCGAATTGTTGTTAATTCTTTATTTACTTTGCTGTTCTATTTATCTGCATTTGATGTGTTGGTGTGAGAGATGATCTAAGGCTGTAGTGAGCATTGGCAGTCACTGTCTAGCTCCCAGGCTTATGCTCTAGTCCCGTTTCCATCAGTTTCCGAAGGGATGGGTTATCATTGCCGAACCCTTGACTGATAAGTTATTGAGTTTTCTGAGTGTGTGATTTATTTCTTTAAAGTAATTTAATTTCAGTTAAGCATCCGTTTACTCTTGTATTTCTTAAGCACTGTACTACTATCATTACTCTGACAGATGATCCTCGGATTGAGTCACTCTTTGTAATGACAAAACGCTCTCGGGTTGACATATTAATGTGAGGTAATGAGAGGTGAAAGAGACCCTTTTTATAGCTCTACAAGTGGGTTGGTTCAACTATCCAGTTTGGTTGGATTTGGTCAAACGAAACCCCAAGTCAAGGTTCATTGGGGGATTGTTAGGTAAAACTTGACTCAGTGAAAGAATCATTCTTTTTTATTAAATAGTGGTGGTTTTGGGTACATGGTTTTATATGCTTGTGGTTTTATTCCCATGTATTACATGTAATGAAGCCATTAAAATTCTTTGGACAACTTCATTGTAATGTACTAGGAAGGTGAGAAGTGAAGGCTCACTTGGTCAGCTTCATTGAATTTTAGCCAAGGGAACTAATGGAATTTTTTTAACATTTTTTTCTTCGGATTGGGTTTTTTAGGATAGACCATTATGTTTTTATGAAATTGTGTTGGTTGTTTTTTTTTTTCTCTCGTTAAATTTTCTGTTTGGTAATTTTAACAATATTAAGGCAAAACATCAAGGAATTATACCTCCTTACAAACAATGACATTGACATTGGAACACGTCACCCTTCTCATTAATGAGAGTGTGGGTTTAATCATATTCAATAATATTAATACATATAAGCAAGAGGTATGGATGGATGGTAGAAGATATGTTAATGGATATTGTAAGACACATGGAGGAAGGTTTGAGACACCAAATAGTTTAAATTTTAGTAAGTGGGATCTATGTGGGCCTCTTGATTGTGGTAGGGAATGTTAGGAATCCTTTTATGACTTCACTTATTTTGGAATCGAGTAGATGAGATGGTTGATATTATGATGATAGATTGTGCTAAAGGATTAGAACACACTGCACATGGCTCTAATTCCTCTAGGTGTTGGCATGGGAGTCAAACCAACCAAATTTCACATCTAGTGGGGGAGATTTTGCAATTTGAATCATTGAAATACACTAGTTCACATCATAGATAATTTTGGATTTGTGTGGGAAGATGAAAGGAAGGTGATGGGAGAATAATTCTAATAGTTACAGGTATCAATTCTATAAGGTCATCTGGGATGGAGTTGGATAACGTAAGGAACCTTTGGACAAGGGACTGGAAAGACAATAAAAATGCATTTTAAGCTCTCATCATCTAAAATTGTTTAGGTCGGTGTGAGAGAGGATATCAAAGACCTTGTAGAGGAGCTAAGTATCCCAACCTCCTCGTGTGATATTTCTAGAACATCAAAAGGAAATTTCTTCTTTTTGGACATTAAGAATGAGTTGTCTCTGCTTGATAGAAATCTTGTTGTTATTTTTCTTGATTGGAATATTGATAGGATGGGAGAAAGAAAATGTATTTTAGGTTCCATCATTATTTCTCCCTTCCATTTGCTTACTGGTTGCATGTTTTAACCTTTGGAAAGATCTCCTATCTTTCTACACAGTGGAAAATTTTTGGCTCTAAAATTTAGTTCGTTTATGTTTCAGAATAATAACTAGCATAGAGTGGAGCAATATATTCTATCTTTAGAGGCTAAGATTATTTAGCTTCAATTAAGGTACAACCAATCGAGATCAAACTTGGTTTTGAACATGGATTTTTTGGTGGAATAGAAGGTGCATATTCCCTAGGTAAAAAATGAAATGTGTAGTCTTCGACACCAAATTGAAGAGCTTCAGCAAGGCATGGGCCAAGACAATCCATTCTCTACTCTACTAGTAACTATGTTAGTAATGTCAATGTGCTAGTCCTTAACCTGAATGTTGTTTCTCCTTCTATGGATCGAGGGTATGTGCATATGCAAGATGAACACTATCTACATAATTGGCTTCTATAGAGTTTAAATTTTTCTTGATATTAGGCTTGTACGAAAGGCTCTATGCATACAAAAGTTATAACATAAGATAGTTGATTTCTTCCAATAGTTGTAGATAAACATTCACTTGGATGAAAGGATGATACTCATTAACCTAAATTACAATTTTTTTCCACTTTATTTATATTGTTATAACTAAATCATAGAGTTACACATATATTCCAAACTACTTCAATCAATACAACTAATCCACCAACATTACCCATATATGTGTGTGTGTGTGTTTACTTTAGAACAATTATTTAAGAATTTTAATTTAATTATCAATAGTTATTAAGTAAATAGTATAAATTTAACCTCAAAAAGTATTCTAAAATCATTTTAGTCATATTTTCAAATTAAAATTATTTTCTTATTTTTATAATATTTTTCTTACTTTCTTAAATGAATACTTATATAACCACTGCACTATTACAACTATGCACACCATTCAAACTATTCAATCAATATAAATCATCCACCAAACTTAAACAATCATACATGTAAATTTTCAATAATATTAACCATTTAAGTAGTGATATGCATGGAAAGATTTATAAAGCAGGCCGTCTTAATTAAGTTTACTCTTATTATTAGTCCCTACGTGAGGGACTATATCGATTGATAGAGAGGGACTATAGTAATTGATATTGGTCGATAAGGTTTGGAGTCTTATTGTCAGACTCATGCATTTGATGCAATTTAATTTGGTATATCTTAAATATGAAATTTATTTTACATTGGTATATATAATTTTGACGATGGAATTTATTTTAGTATATCTTAAATTTGCATTCATTCATGTCAAAAAAATTGGATACTGCAAACTTTGGATAAAGAAGCTTATTAAACTTTGGATATTTTATTTTTTAGATAGATTCCTTGAAAAGGTACATAATACTGTGAACACTTATATAAGTTTCTAAAAAAATACATCACGGTTTCTCTAAAACAATACATGATGGTTTATCATTTCTCGAATTTTGCTAGACTTCCACGTTTTTTCCACAAAGTAATCGCTTTGAGGATGTCGGCACATGCCTAGCTAAGACATTGCTCACTGCTTCGATGTGCTTAGAAATTTTTGGAACCTAGCTAGCATTGTCATGGCTCATAATCCCTTCCTGCCTACAGTGATGCAAGAAACTATGAATCATAATCCCTTCCAGCCTGCAATGATAATTTTTTGTTCTTGTGAAGATGGAAGTCTATATGGTTTTAGATTTAGAGGTGGTTTTCCATTTAAACGTTGTTGCAAACTGATGGTATGTGGTTGTTGTTGCAAATTGAAGGTATTTTCTTGCATATATATTCTCATGCTCTTTCATATATTTTACCATTTACAGGATGTTGGATCAGTTTTCAGTTGCAAATTTCTTTTCCCATTTAGACGTTGCAGATATATCTTCCATTTTAGACAATCTTCGATTAATTTAACTTGAAGTTATGCTTTTGCATATATGGATAACTTTATAATTCTCTAAATGAGTTAAAATAATAAACAACAACAGTTCAAGTACAAAGTGTTGTAAATTAATCCCAACTGCTGCAGCAGAGCAGAAGGACAACGAGGTTAAACTCTGATGGGAACACCGAAGGATAGAAGGCGACAGCAGATTTTTGTTTTGATTTACACTCCACCGTGAAATAAATTTCATGTTTAATACACACACAACCCAACTCTCAGCCTGCCACTCTTATCTGTAGCACCTACTGCAATAAACTCTCCACCAACCAAAATTCTAGCGGCATCCAATATGAGCTACGAGCATGGAAGTTGACCCACTAGAGGAGGTGATGTCATCACTCCTCCAGACCAATCAAAGGAGTTCCGTGGGGCAAAGTGTTAGGTCCCTATATTAATAGTATAGTCCCTTATTGTTGTTAGTGTAACCCGCTTATTGTTATTGTTGTACCCTTGTAACCCCCATATTGTTATTATTGTGCCCTTACATTATTATTGTTAGGTCGGTTAGGATTACATTGTGGCCCCACAGACTCCTATATATAGAAAGGAGGTTTTTCAATTGTATCATCCAAGAATTGTTCATTCATGTAATGTATTGGAGGTTTCCCCCTCGAAGTGGCTTATTTCTAAGGCGTTGATATCTCTTCTCTTCTATTTTTGGAGCTGGTTTCACAACATTTGGTATCAAAGCTTTGGATTCTTGGGTTTTGCTACACCAAACAGGTCATCATAGAATTTTCACTATAACATTTTTTCTATGAAGGTTAAGATGCTAAAATGTTTAGAGCACAAAGAAAAAATCTTGAGGAATATCGTCGAAAAATTTCAAATCTTGGTTCACAATATTTTCGGAGATATGATCTGTGGAAGTTAGGTCTTTTTCAGGCTCCCGAATTTCATCTCAAAGAGGCGATGGTGGGAAAATTTTCATAACTCTCTGTTTGAGCATCGGCCTGGAATTCTGTAAAAGGTGGCTGGAAGTACACGGACTGTAGTTTCTTTTCCATAAAATTCAGAATGGAAGGATGTTGGGTGTGGAGCCTGATTATCTTGTTTACTTTGTATCACAGCATTGGACCCCTGTACCTTAAAAGGGGCGACAACGCCGCTCGTAATTAATCACTTCCGTGGGGGGTCTAGGGGGGGCGGCAGTGCTTTTCGGAGCCCCCCCCCTGGTGGGGGCTTTTGGGGGTAGCACCCCCGAAGCTAAAAATAGATGTAAAATTGCCTTGTAAAAGTATAGTAATTTCTAGTCAATCTGGGCCATTCATAGGTGGATGATCTGACGGTAGAAGTTATTTTTAGATTAGGGTTTTTTTCCCTAGAAGGCAACCCCTCACTTTTATGAGGGTATTTTATTGTAGCTATGTAATGGTGTGTGTATTATCAGAGCAAGAAATAGAGAGGGAGACTGTGAGAGAGAACAGAGGATATTACAGCAGATCTGATGTAGGTTTTGTCTCTTCATTTTTGCTGGATAATAGAAAGGAAGGACTGGCTGTTCGGGGTGGACGTAGCCCAAACTGGGTGAACAACGTATATCTGTGTCTCTCTGGTTTTATGTGTTTTGTGTGCTTGTATTTTCTGCATATTTTATGTGTTGCATTGCTCCATAATATATAATTTTCTAACAAAGGAGCAAACATCGACACGTGGTAAGTCGTACAAGTTCGCTCTACTGAACCAGTCCATATTTATGTCATCGTGGGAGATTGGAGATAACTTTGTCTTGAAGAGTCCAAATCAGGTCAGACCTATGGCATTCAAAAGAGGAATCAGAGGGCTACCTCAAGGCCAAATTTTAGATATTCAAGATCCGTAATCACAGAGATAATTCAATTTCAATATCGAGCTCCTCAAAAGCAAGAAAAAGGTGTGTATTTTTTTTCCGAATTGCATAAGTTTTGTTTGAAGAATCAATTTGAATTGATTCCAAGGGCATATCATAGAATAGATATCAGTATTGGGTTCTGAAATTCCCCCTAAAAATAATTCAACACCCATTAAGCCTTCAGAAACATCGACTATGGCTCATGAAGATGAATAAATGCAACATGACATAACAAAATTACAAGAGAAAATGCACCAAATTTCGCTCTCGCAAAGAGAAACAAAAAATGAAATGGATGTTTTGAAGAAAAGTGTGGAAGCTAAGATGGATGGGTTGAAGAAAGGTATGGAAGCTACGATGTAAGGTTTGAAGGATGGTATGGAAGGCTTGAAGGAAGACATGGAAGGTTTGAAGGAAGGTTTGTCAAAGTTGATACAAGAAATGATTCCTAATGGTGAAAAGATAGTAGAAGAAACTCATGATGAGGACAAAACAAATGTTAATCATGATTTCATAAACTCTAATGTTGGATTGAAGAACCACCATATTTCAAAGATGGATATGAGGAAATTTTATGGCAAGGATCCTGTAACATGGATACTACAGATGGAGCAATATTGTGTTCTCAATAATGTGCAAAACACACAAAAGGTACGCATTGCAACTTTACATTTAAAGAAAAATACATTTGTATGGTATCGATGGCTTTGCTCCTGTAAAAAAATTGTCACTTGGTCAATTTTTAAGGAGGAAACGATAGCACATTATGAAGATATAAAGAGCAACACCTTCTTTAGCCAATTGATAAATCTCAAGAAAAAGGGTTTAGTGGCAGAGCACATTGAGGACTTCCAAAAATTGGATATAAGGGTAATTGATATTCCAGAGGAACATAGGATTGATGTCTTCATAGGGATTTTAAAGGATAACATCCAACATGAAGTTCGCATTTGGGAACCTGATTCATTGGAGAAGGAATTCAGGTTGGCAAGAAAAATTGAATGTAAAATTATGGCGACAAGGAAGCCTACCAGTCACATCTATAAAGATAGAAGTGTTGCTACTCCTAGACTTCCACAACCTACAAGGTTGACACCACAACAATTTGAAGAAAAAAGAGCAAAAGGGCTTTGCTACAGTTGTGATAGCAAATACATTAAAGGTCATAAGTGCGTTGAGAAGAAATTATTTTACATAGATTGTGAAGAGGAGGAAGAAAATGAAGAAGAAACTTCAAAAGTAGAGGTTATACACCAGGAAGAAACCCTAGAAGAAGAAGTAATGAGTCTGACCATATCATGTAATGCATTGGAAGGAATTACCACTCCTCAAAATCTCAAGATAGAAGGACATATCAAGAAGAACAAGGTAATAGTGTTGATTGATTCGGGTAGTACCCATAATTTTATTCATTGTAAGGTAGCCAAGGAATTGAATTGTTTCCTTTACCCAACACCAGAATGTCAAGGGATGGTTGCAAATGGACGAACTATAAATTTCTCTGGAAAATGCCATAATATCAAGCTAGCCATGGGGGAATACATATTGAATAGTCCAATGCTTTCCATCCCAATCAGAGGTGCTGATGTTGTACTAGGAGTACAATGGTTACAATCTTTGGGGATGATAGCTTTTAATTTTCAAGAAATTTTCTTGAAATTTTTTTCGGAAGGAAAGGAAATAGAATTACGAGGTATCGTAGGGAAGCCAGGAAATATAATAAGCTCTAATTTCATGACACATCTTCTGAAGAAAGAACAACAGGGCGTAATTGCACAATTATGCTCACTAGAAGTTCCAACATCAAAATCATCTATTTCTCCAGATCTTCATACTCCCAAAGGACTCCCATCTATTCGTGATCATGATCATGCTATTCATTTGATTCCAAGAATTTTTCCTCCAAACATCAGGCCTTACAGATATCCTTATGTCCAAAAGAGTGAAATTGAATGTATGATTGCAGAAATGTTAGAGGCTGGTATAATTCAACCTAGTCAAAGTTGTTTCTCTACTCCAGTAGTATTGGTGCACAAGAAATATGGATCATGACGCATGTGTCCAGATTATAGAGAGCTCAATAAGCTCACTATTAAACATAAATTTCCCATTCCTATGATTAATGGATTATTGGATGAATTACATGGAGAAATTTATTTTACCAAGTTGGATCTTCGTTCAGGATATCATCAAATTAGAATGAAGACTGAAGATATTCCGAAAACAACATTTCGAACTCATGAGGGTCATTATGAATTTTTGTTCATGCCTTTTGGCCTTACCAATGCATATTCTACATTTCAAGGGTTGATGAATTCCGTTTTCAAACCCTTCCTTAGAAAATTTGTGCTAGTATTTTTTGATGATATAATAATCTACAGCAGGTCTTGGAAGGATCATGTTCAACATGTTGACAGGGTGCTCAAACTATTGGAGGAGAAACAATTATATGCAAAAACATCCAAATGTTTCTTTTGAGTACAAGAGGTGGAATATCTGGGTCATATTGTATCTCACGAGGGTGTTAAGGTAGACCCTAACAAAATTAAAGCCATTAAGGAATGGAAAGTCCCCACAACCATAAAGAAGTTGCGAGGATTTCTCGGGTTAACAGGGTATTATCACAATTTTGTTAAGAATTATGGGAGAATAGCAGCACCTCTAACAACATTATTGAAGAAAGATGCATTTTCATGGACTCCTGAAGCAACTAAGGCCTTTGAACATCTTAAAAAGGCAATGTGCCTAGCACCGGTCTTAGCTACGCCAGACTTCACAAAAACCTTTATTGTGGAATGTGATGCCTCAGGAAATGGAATTGGTGTTGTTTTAATGCAAGAAGGAAGAACCATTGCTTTTGAAAGTCATCCAATCAAAGGAAAGTATTTACAGAAACCTATTTATGAGAAGGAAATGTTAGCAATACTGCATGCACTAAAGAAATGGCGAACTTACCTAATGGGAAGACACTTCAAGGTAAAAACTGATCATGATAGTCTTAAACATTTTTTGGAACAAAGACTATCTTCAGAAGAGCAGCAAAAATGGGTCACAAAGATGTTGGGTTATGACTTTGAAATCATCTACAAAAAAGGGAAGCTAAATGTTGTTGCAGATGCACTCTCAAGAAAGGATGAAGAGGTGGAACCATTGCTTTGTGCCATTTCTATTATCCAACTAGATTGGATAACCGAAGCAAGGGATGAATGGAAGAAAGACGAAGAAGTGTGGACGCTCATGCAAAAGTTGCAGCAAGATCCTAGTACATCTAATACATTTAGTTGGAAAAATGATTCCTTATGGTACAAAGATCACTTATATATTTGCAAGAATTCCCAACTAAAACAAAAGATTCTTTTGGAATTGCACACTTATCCTTTAGGAGGACACTCGGGATTTTTAAAAACTTACCATAGGGTGAAGAAAGAATTTTTTTGGGATGGCCTTAAATATGATATCCAAAATTTTGTGGCAGAATGTTTGGTTTGCCAAAAAAATAAAGTTGAGACAATTAAGACCCCAGGTCTTCTACAACTTTTATCCATTCGAAGTCAATGTTGGGAGGAGATTTCAATGGATTTTATCATAGGTTTACCTAAGTCCGAAGGAAGGAGTGTCATCATGGTGGTAGTTGATAGACTTACCAAGTATGCACACTTTTGTGCATTATCTCATCCATTTAAAGCAAGTACATTTGCTACGGCATTTATGGAAACAATTCAATAGCTACATGGAAACCCGAAGATTATTGTAAATGACAGAGATCTCATTTTTACAAGAAATTTTTGGACGGAATTATTTTCTTGTTTGGGTACTCAACTAACTCATAGCTCATCACATCATCCTCAATTCGATGGTCAAACAGAGATAGTGAATAAATGATTGGAAGGATATCTTCGTTGTTTTGTATCTGATAAGAAAGAACAATGGGTCAAGTGGTTACCTCTCGTTGAATGGTGGTATAACACTTCCTTCCATACTACAGCAAAAATGACCCCATTTATGGCACTTTATGGATATCATCCACCGTCCATCACATCTTCTTTAAGGGAAAATTCTAGGGTTCAAGTAGTGGAGGATCACATTGAGCATCAACAAGAAGTTCTCCAACTCTTAAAGGATAACCTAAATTTGGCACAAAATCAAATGAAACAACAGGCAAATCAACATCGCAGTGAGAGAAGTTTTGATGTGGGACACTGTGTATTTTTACAGCTACAACCATACAAACAAATGTCCCTCAAGCAAGCTAAGAAGGAAAATAAATTATCGCCAAAGTACTATGGTCCTTACAAGGTATTGCAAAAGATTGGTACTATGGCATAAAAATTGGAGATTCCTGCTTCTTCACGAGTGCATCCAGTTTTCCATGTTTCATGCTTAAAAAAGGTTATAGGGGACAAACTTCTAGTTCAAACAATATTGCCAGAACTTGATGAGGAAGGAAAAACCATATTGGAACATGAAGAAGTCATAGAAACAAGAACCTGACACCTATGGAATCGATCAATTTCATAGTATCATATCAAATGAAAGAACTTACCCGCTGAAGATTCTACATGGGAGGATGAGAATTTTAAACAAAAGCACCCGAAGCTACTCAAGCGTTGAGGACAACACTTTTTTGAAGGAGAGGAGCATGTTAGGTCCCTATATTAATTGTATAGTTCCTTATTGTTGTTAGTGTAACCCCCTTATTGTTATTATTGTACCCCTGTAACCCCCATATTGTTATTATTGTGCCCTTACATTATTATTGTTAGGTCGGCTAGGATTACATTGTGGCCCCATGGACTCCTACATATAGAAAGGAGGTTTTTTCAATTGTATCATCCAAGAATTGTTCATTCATGTAATGTATTGGAGGTTTCCCCCTCGAAGTGGCTTATTTCTAAGGCGTTGATATCTCTTTTCTTCTACTTTTGGAGTTGGTTTCACAACACAACCTAGCTCTCAACCTGCCACTCTTATCCACAGCACCTACTGCAATAAACTCTCCAGCAACCAAAATTATAGCGGCATCCAATATGAGCTACGAGCATGGAAGTTGACCCATCGAAGGAGGTGATGTAATCACTCCTCCGGACCAATCATAGGAATTCCATGGGGCAAAGAAACCAGTGAGAATGCTTTCACACACTCTGTCGAAACTAAACTTTGGTTAATGTTTTTTTTGTTATTGTTTTTTTATTTTCTACACGACATGTTTTATGTTTTCATAACTTAGGATATATGACTTATAATATATATTGTAAATATATTTATTTAAAATATATATAAGCATTGTAGTAGTGTGTGCATTTTTTGTGAATTGCATTGACTATGTATGCAATATATGCCCAAAGGCAGAATAGAAATAGAGAGATAGTGAAGCAGAGTTTTTCGAAGCGCTACAGAGTTTTTTTTGAAGTGCTGCGTGTGTAGCAGCCAGATAAATTTTTGTGAATCCATAACACATTAGTTCTGAAGTAAAGTCTCATTTTTGTAACAGTGCATCAGTTTAATGAAATAATGTTTTTGTTTCACATCTCTGTCCACAATTTTTTTTTAATCTCTATTTTTGTAGAGGAATTATATTTCTCCTCTCTGTTGTTCAGAATATTCAGAAATTCCAACATGGTATCAGAGCTAGTCCAGGCTCTTTTCATTTTCCAAAGAAGCTGAAAGAAGAAGGAGTTTGTTGAAGTTTTCTCCAGCAGTGTGAAAGATCAGCAAAATCAGGTATTTACCTCAAAACAGAGTTTTGTGTTTGTTTTAAAATACAGTCCAGAAAACTGTAGAAGGAAGTCTCTTGAAGACAGAGTTTATCTCTCAGCAGTGAGAAGGTTTATTAAAAAAAAAAACACAGTCAAGTTTTTATCATAGTTCAGAAAGCTAGCTATGGTAGGAGCTAGCACAAGCACGAGTATGGGAAATACTCAACTCCCACAGTTCAATTGGAAGAACTATAACTATTGGGTAATCACAATGAAAGCCCTGTTTGCCTCTCAAGATTTCTGGGAGCTAGTTGAAGATGGTTTAGAAGAACCAATAGATGAACAAGCATATAATGCCTTAACACAGGCAGAGAAGGATTTTCTGAAGAGAAATAGGAAGAAGAACTCAAAAGCCCTCTTCTATCTCTACCAGGCAGTACATGAAAGCATATTTCCAAGAATTGTAGCAACAAAGAAGTCCAAGGATGCATGGGATACCCTCCAGATAGCCTACCAAGGTATGGAGAAGGTAAAGACACCAAAGCTTCAATTAATAAGAAGAATTTTTGAAGTCATTTGCATGAAAGAGTCTAACACAATAAATTCATTCTTCACAGTGTTGATTGGGTTGGTTGTTAGGGTCCCATGATTTGGCAGATTGGTATACCAAATGACAAGGTGACATGGAACCAGTCTTTAGAGCCCTAGGACCTATCCTTCTTGGACTCAAAGAGGGATCTATCTATTGGGTGCAAAGGATGTGTTCTTTTTTCTCTAAGGTTTTGATTGTTTTGGATGGGTAAGATGGTCAAGTGTAATAGGAGGAGTGAGAGGATGTTAAAGCCATTGGGCTATGGAGTCAAATAAAAGTCAAGGGTGTCTCAATAGTGAATAAGAGTGCAGTGCAAGGCCAATTTAGCAAGGTGAAAGGATCCTTAAGGTTTATGGGTGAAGTGGAATGTACATCAAGTTTGTGAATTAGATAGGGCAAAGGGAAATCAAGAATCCTTTGTCAAATACCTAAGAATATTGAGGTCTTGAATATCATAAACACAAGATACTAAGCATGAGCTAGGGAAAACCATTTACTCTATGATAATATATTAAACCAATAAACATTCAAGATAAACATTTCAGTGAAACATAGAAGCATTAGAACTCCTAACTTTAGAAATTCACTTTCAGAATTTGGGGAAAACACTCAAGATAGCACAATAACTCAATTTATGAATAGGGAACTCCTAAACATCATAAACAAAGCCATAAGAACTCTGAAACAAGTTGATAGGCATGGAAAAAGGGCAAGATCGAACGAGACCTCTTTGACTTAACCTAGCAGACAATATTTCAAAGAAAAGGCTTCAGGATAGGGTTTTGAAAGCTTCAAACAAGCAGGCATACCGTGAATCATATTTGTAAGAAAACATACTAACAATTCATGAAAAAAGACAAGTTTTAGTGACACCTAAGGAGAAATCAAGAATTCCTTAAGCAGACCAAACAGAAGAAAACATCAAGGCTATAACAAACAGGAGGATTGAGGTGCCTCCATGGGCATGTCTTAACCTATACTTTTCTGATTTATAGCAGCTAAGAGTAATGAAACATAATGAAACTAAGAAAAACAATAGACAAATTAGGAATACATCACTGTTCACCAAGCTAAGGAATCTTGCAAACAAGCTTCTCCATCATCAAGCCAAACAAGCCATTCATCAACTCCACAACTCCAATTTCTTCTCCAAGCTCATAAAACCATGTATATTGCTCTTCAAGCTCATCAAATGCCAACCAAATACATAAGGGCCTCATGCTCTATTTATGGAGCAAAGGAGGACTAAAACCCTAAATATGGTAGAAAAATGTCAAATTCAACCATAAATGTCATTTATGGCCAAGAGACCATGTAAGGCCCGAAGCACATAATATCCTAAGAAATAAATGCCAAAATAACTATTTGCACCTAATTATAGAGTAATTAGCCTCAAAAAACTCAAAACTATCTATTTGCAATAAATGAGTGTGTTTTGTTGACTTTTGGTCCAAAACACACTAGGTAGACTCTATGCGCAGCGCCATTTTAGCAGAAAATATGGTCTCTTGTGGCTGAGTTTTGGACCCATTCCTGATACCGGATTTGGCTCCGTGATGGCTTGTTAGAAAGCCTGATGAGTCTAATTTCTAGAAATTCTTGATTTGTCCTGATTGGGTGCCATTTTCCTATTCAAAAACCAATTCTCCCAACACTATTTTGTGCGCAGCACCTAGTCTGAAAATGAGGCAGAAAGGTCAAAATTTTGATGTTTTTTGACCTTTTGAGGGGTCAAAAATGCTCCAAATGATCTGAAATTTGGTGAGCAGACTCCTGGTGATGAAAAGAATCAAAAATGAAAATTTTTCAAGCTGAGGATGCACCAAATTTGTGCGTAGCACTTAGGGTGTTGCACACAGAGGCCTCAAAATTTCAAAAAAACAAAAATTTGTTCAATTTTGCCCAAAATTGGTGGAATGGTCCTTCAAGAGGTCTTGGACACCTGCTGAGAAGCCTCAGCCAAAAATCCAAATTTGTCATGCTTTTTTTCCTCTTTTAGGTTTTTGATCTCTATGTGGCAATTCTAGCCAAACTTCCCCTGTGCGCAGTGCCATTTTGCAGAGGGCATTTGGAGGCCTTCCCAGTGTTGGAATTGGGCCCGTGATGGCTCGTTGGAAATCCTGATGAGTCTTATTTCTATAAATTCTCGTTTTTTCTTGAGCCAGCTCCTGTAGCTTAGTTAAAAATAAAAAATCCCAACATTTCTCTCTGCGTAGTGCCACTTAAGCAGAAAAATAGGGTGTTTTGAAACCAAGTTTTGGACCACTTCCCGATGTCGGATTTGGCTCCGTGATGGCTCGTTGGAAAGCCTGATGAGTCTACTTTATAGAACTATTTTGGGTTTCTTGATACAGATCCTATATCTTAGTAAAAAAGCAAAAATACCAACATTTCTCTGTGCATAGCGCCACTTCAGCAAAAAAATAGGTGTATTTGCAGTCCTGTTTTGACCTCCTTCCCGATGTCAAATTTGGCTCCATGATGGCTTGTTGAAATCTTGATGAGTCTACTTTCCAGAAATTCTTGTTTTTTCTTGATCCAACTTCTGTAGCCTAGTCAAAGAACCAAAATCCCAACATTGCTCTGTGCGTAACGCTACTTTAGCAGAAAAATAGGTGTATTTGCAGTGCTGTTTTGACCTCCTTCCCGATGTTGGATTTGGCTTCGTGATGGTGCGTTGGAAATCCCTTCAAATATAGTTTTCATTTCACTCATCAAACAAGTAATTTGGATACTCCAGCGGTGAGAAAAACTGATTTTTCCAAGGTCACTCTAGCAGTGCAAAAATTCTCCAGTGACACCTGTATTGTTTACATTTCTCCCAAACCATGAAACCTGTGTAAAAATTGAATGAATGTTTTCGTCTTGGCCCTATGATGGACAAAAACCTCTCTCAAATTTTCCAAATTCATCTCTGTTTTTCCATAAACATATTTTGAGAAAAACTAGCCCTAGGTGTGGGAAATGACTTGGCCCTTTGAATGAATTCTTGGAAAATGATGGAGGCATGATGTTTATGCATTGGTATGGCTTCATTATTGATGATATAACCTACCATATAGATATTCTACTCTAATGCCTCTTTTCCATAGCAAACTCTAGCTTAGTTGGAAGAGGAAATTAGGGTTTGGTGTAGGGAAATTAGGACTGCCTTGTAGAGGGAGGGGAATGAAGGGGTTAAGGGTTGTCTAAATTCTTGGGGAAATTTTGGGGAATAGGGATGGTTGTTAGGGAGTATGGGAAAGTTTAATTTCAAGGATTGAGTGAGGGGAAGAGGTCCAAAAGGGAAAAAAACAGGCCTAGTCTCAAAAAGTGTTAAATTGTAGCAATACACTGGGTTCTGCTGAAAAATGATAAGTTTGAGGGATAGGAGTGACAGGAAGTGTTTATGAAGGAATATTAAGGATAGGAGGAGGTGTAAGAGCATTAGCAAACAAGCCTTGTCAATTTTTTAACCATGGAGTTCATAAAACCAAGAAAATTGCCCTCAAAAACCCTAGTTTTCTTGTCTCCCTTGCTGCAAGATGCCATCATTGAGTAGCAGACCTCTTACCTTACCAATATCTTCTACTGGTTGGACTCTTATTAATTCTGAAAAATTTTCAAGATAACCCATTACCTTATGTGCAGACTTTGAAGCTGAATGGTATTTCTTTTGGAGATGATGACCTTGAAATACATGAAACCCTAATTGACCTAGTGGGGATTCTTTGACCTCTCTTTGACTGAAAATTGGTTTGGAATCTTCAAGTGTAAAAACAGAGTATTGAAAAAGTGGTGTATTGAAGATCCAAAATCCAATGTACTTGATTTATCTAAAGATTCTATAGAGATAGTTTAGGGACCATCAATGCTTGAGGGACTTGGGGATCATGGGCATGAGTTAAGATTGTAGGAAACCCTAGGTGGCAAATGGCGTTATGGGTAAGGAAAAAATAGAGTGATGAGGTTATAGGTGGGAAACAGAGGATGTAGATGAGTGGAGTAATCCCATGAGGGGTTTTTTAGAAGTGGTAGGTTGACCATGGAATGACAAAATAGTAGAATAGTGAAAAATTTCTCTAAGGATAATGAAGGCAGTGAGATTTCTAAAACTCACGATATTCAGGAATTTTGTTTTTAGAAATCTAGAACCAATCTATAGTCATCTACAGCTAGTAAAAATTATGGATGACTAATAGCGACTCCACTTGGGTAGGGCAGCTCCTTTTCTGAAGGTGTCCAGAACCTTAGAGTTCAGATCTGTGAGCTTTGAAGACCAGTGCCTTAATTGCACTTTGCAGATCTTTCTTTCTTCATTTGTTGATGTTCTTTTGAAGCTATGATCTCACAATCTGAAAAGACACGTTCACTTCAACCTCTTTCCTACCTACCCATCTTACTTGACCTAACATTTTTTCTTCACTTGGGTGCACTTGGATTTGCAAACCCTCGACTTTTTTCTTTTTTAGAACACAAATCAAAGTATCTAATTGTACCCTTATTTCTTCCAAGAGTTCAGATTAGGCTAATGAACTCTCTTATTCTCTACCTAGTCTAATCATTTTTCAAGATTAAGCTATTTTAAAAACTTCATTCTCTAAGCTATAAACATAAAATTGAAAGCATGGTTTAAATCAGGATTAGGCAATCTGACTTACCATGAGTTGTGGCATAAGAACAAGCTGTACACAAAAATTATTTTTCATAAAAGTAAAATAGAAAGATAAGGGTTGTGATCTATCATTTGTTATGCATCCTCATCTTCCTCTTTGGTTCTGTTTTGAGCACGTGGAACCAGTATCTTTCATTTCCTAATCTATCCCTTTTTTACAAGTCAAGTTTGAATGATTTGACAAGCTCTCTTTCACTAACTTATCGGTAATAAATTGAAAACATGTTCAGCCATGATTAGGCTAGATGACTGAACAAGAATTTTTGGCACAAGTTGTGGCATTTAGGCTTGCACACTTTCAACATCACTATTTTTTTGGGTATGGGGTTGTACCACTTTTCAAATCTGCCTCTTTTTCTACCTTTTTTTGTTTTTGTGTTTTTTTCATTTTTTCCAAACAATATAGAACTAAAAAGATGCTCGCAAGGCTGAGCTTATTTTGCATAGCTATCTATCTATCCTAATCTAACCTATACATAATATACATTCAGTTGGTGAAATATCTTTTCCAACACAGCCAATCAAGCAGATGATTCCATGAAGGATTTTGTTTCAGCGCTTTGAGAGTGCTGAAGAAATAAAAAATGCCACTTCCACCTTACTTGTTTTCGAACAGTAGTGCCTAAAATTTTTCGCAAACTTTGCAACAGACTGTTCTTGGTAGAACACACTTCTCCTTTAGATTTCTCAAGGAAAACAAAAAATGGATCTTGGAATAATACCTGATCTAGAGGATTTTAGATATAAGCTTCATTCAGGACTACTCCTTCTTCCACTTGACTATGCTTGGGACTCTTTTGGGAAAGAAAATACACCTCTTCCTCATGATCATATGAACTGGTAGATTCATCATATGTGGCAATGTTATCCTCTAACAAACCTGATGTGCTTTGATAGAGTGGGCTGAAATCTATGTTAATGCCATCATATTGATAAGTAGGAGCACTCTTCGGCAACAGATCTTCTTGAGAAAGAAGTAGAGCAAATTTCTTGTGATCATCAATTTCCATGCCTTCATCTGCAATTTGTAATCCAAAGGAACTTGGTGGTTGCAAATCTAGAGTTAAGGAGGATTCCATGTCCCAAATGATTTCCTCAACCATTTCAGAAAAAGGCTCCTCCTTGAAAAATTGCTCAAGAAGCTCATCATCCTCCTCAATCTCAACATCAAAGCTAAAATACTGCTAATTTCCAACTATGTGAAAGCTATTTTTGATGGACTGAGGTGAAGTAGAGAAAAGAGTCAGAGACTCTTCACTTACTTCTAAACTTTCAAGGCTTTCCTCATCAGTGTCATAGGTGACCTGTCTTGGCTTATTACTGCTTTCAATATGATGATATTGAAATTCATCCCTCAAATCAACTACTGATGGATCTGCAAGGTTAGCTTCTGTTTGGAGAACATCATCATCATCAGATTGATCAAAATTTGGAGAATCATCAACATAAATAATTTCACCAATCAAACATATTGGGTTACCAGTTTGTTTGTCTTTGAACTAATCTACAAGTTCATTTTCTGATTTATGGCAGGTGGCATTAGTAAGAGGAGGAACATGAATTTTTTGTTCATATGAAGGCTTAGAGGCTGGCTAAATGTTTAGCATCTGATTTATTTCCTCTTCAGTCAAAAGAGGAGTAATTTTTCTATTTCTTTGGATAGAAGTACCACAGTTCTCTTTATCTTTTGAAGGCTAATTTTGAGGCTAAATGTTTTCTTGACCCTCGCCTAGAAGATATGGTGAATCATTATTTGTGACTAAAGAGAGATTCTGTGGGTTTCCTTCTATTTCTTGATTGGGTTCTAACTCCTCTCGATTGTCATGATAGTTATCTTGAGAATGAAATGCATGAAGTTCTTCTATTAAATCTTCAGGATGCCAATTCCCTAAATCCTCATCAATGTTTATAAGGTGTTGTATGAAATCTTTAGATTGATCACAACACTTTTCAGCTAATGATAAAGATGGACAATATTCTTTATAATGTTCATAAAACAACTTGTGGAAACATTTCAAGGAAAAAAAGCTACAAGATTTTAGCCATTCATACCATTATTTTTCCTTACCCTCTAACGTTGCCATAAACATTTTCATGATGCAGTCCTCATGCCATTCAACCTTTAACCTCCATACATGTATATGAAATTGGATGAGGTGTAACAAGGGGTCATCAAATTTTTCATCTTGAAATATAGGTAGGTTTTTCATCCAATTTATTTGAGGCATTTTGCGTGGGAATCCAGGGATATGATCTCTACTCATTGGAGCATAACTTCTTTGTATTATTGGATCCATTTTTGTTAATGAGAAAGCGTCACTATGTTTTTTAAACCAATCTAGATTTCTCTACCAGTGGAGTCATTAGGTCTATTGAGGGTTGTGGAGTCGCTAGGTGGAAGGTTTCAACTTTGCTGTCCACCATCAACATGATTGGGATTGCTTAATGCATTCCCAGGGGAGTCTATGAGAACTAGTGGGGTCAACAGGACTACTGAAGACCAGTGGAGTCGCCAGGTGGATGATTTCAAATATTTTAAAGCAGATTGTTGTCCACCATCACCAACTGAATACCAATCTAAGGATATTTGTGGGTTTTCTGAGGTCCTAAGGAATACTGAGATTGTCACTGACTCAGAAGGTCCCACCATGATCGCCAGAATGTTAGTGTGGCAATGAGGTTGCAGATTCAATGGATTTTATAAGTCAAACTGAGGGTATAAAGAGTCTTAAGAGGTATTCAGGCAACTATAAACTTAGAAGGTCCCACCGTGATCGCCAGAATGTTAGTGAGCGGTGGGATGAATCAACCTGATATAATTCTTAGTTTGACAGTGGTTTTTTGTAAATCTTAAAAGGTATTCAGGTTATTACGAACTCAGAAAGGTCCCATCGTGATCACCAGAATGTTAGGGTCCCATGATTTGGCAGATTGGTATACCAAATGACAAGGTAACATGGAACCAGTATTTGGAGTCCTAGGACCTAGCCTTCCTGGACTCTGTTAGCCCCCCTATGAAATTCTTGACAAGCAAGCTAGGGGCTGAATTGTTTTGGAGCCTTCAAGGAATGTCTTTCCCTTGAAAACCCATTCTCCTTGAAGCCTTTGAGTGCTTTACCTTATATAAATTCTATCTACTGCCCCAATTCTCAAAAGGGCCTATATTACCTCTCATATCCCTGCAAAATACCACTTTTCCCCTCTCCCCCTTGAAATCCCATTCCTACCCCTGTTCTGGCCTCTCCTACCCCTCATTGCCCTATCATTACCCTGGCTGGCCTCAAATTGCATTAAAAACGAATAAAACTCATGTATTTCATTATAAAAGGCCTAGCAGCTTTGGCCAGAGCCCCGCGCCCTTCCGCATTCCATAGGACCTAGTGCCAGAACCACCCGTTAAATCTGTCAGGTGCTTGCTTTCCCCAATGCTTTCCCGCCCAAAATCCTAAAACCTTTGATAATTCATATTTTCGGGTCCTTACATAATTTCCAAAGGTTTTGCGCCGGTTATAAACGTTTTTATAAGGTTTTGATTAAATATTTGGGGTCGCAGATCTACCTTCCATTACTCCCACAGATCCAATGGTGTGGCACGCAACTCTTCATATGGACCCCGCCTGCCATACGTCATACCTCCAAACCCGCTGGTATTTTCTGCACCACCATTTGCGAGTCAGCGGTATTCTTCCATCGCCCAACGATTCCACTGGGCGCCAGCTGCGTGTCCTCTGTATGGTGGCAAAACCACTATCTTCCCGCGCATTATTGTTCAGCCCAAACCATGCAGCGAAATCATCGTGTGCCGTTGGATCTCGCGCGTCCCATCTGACGGTCGACATTCACCGAAGCTGCACACTGCTTAACCCCATCCATCGTACCCACTGGCCCACTGTCCATTACTCTCCGCCGTCGATCTCCACCATAATCGACGATCCTGAATCCGTCCCTCCATTTTTGACCGCTTCATTGCCCCGGGTCTCCACGTCACCCATCCACCATTTTCCGTCCTGCCACGTCACTCCACGTGCGCCCCGTATAGTCTCTCATTCTGTTGCATATATACGTCTAAAGTTTGTGTTTTTTAATGTTTTTCATGCATTTGTCACTCCGCAGGCCACCAAACACCTACCAGAGCAATCCGCCATTGTTTTCCACGATTTCTCCCCGGTTCTCCATCTGCATGGCTTTTTTCTGCATCCACCTCTCGTCCTCGCCACCTCCATCATTCATATCCATGGTTTTCCTCACAGGTTCGTTGTTTTGCAGGGTTTCTGAAGGCAAAAAATCCGTCATGTTTCTACATGGCACGTAGGAAAAATAGATTTAAATCGAGAGAGCTGATACTGTCGAGAAATAGTCAAAGAAAGTGGCTTGCGAGATTTGCATCAAGGAAAAGCAGATTTCGGGCATTGAAAACCTCTCAGCACCATTAAAAGCCCGAGCTACCCTGTCAGAAGCAGAATGGAGTGGCAGTGTTACAGTACAGAGCAAAGGAAGATTAAGCGGTGGTGCATTGGTGGTGCGACGGTGGTGCACGTTGGCGGAGCCACCTTCCCTAGTGGTTACGGGGGGTATGAGTCTGCCCGTACAGACCAAATGAGGTGAGGCGCCATAGTAGATATTGGTCGTTGATCAGCGGTCAAACCCTGATCGACTGGTCAAATATGGGGGGTACACATCCCGTTAACCTCCGCGCTGGTCAACCTCCCGTACTCCGTCGATCTGTTCAAACCTGCTGTCGGTTTAGCTCTGCGCTGTTCCAATCATCCTGCCACCTATGAATTGATCCAGGCAGTTGGAATTACAGTCCAACGAAAGCAGCAGTTTGAAGACCCCGAGGATTGATCAAAGGATCCTCTGCACAAGTAAAAGGTACCATCAAGGTTATTTGTCAGTAGAATGTTTCTCTTTATCAAAGTACAGGGCACCCATACAACTTTTATTATACATAACATCCCTGAAATAATTTCCGCCCTAACTACAGCTCAAAAACAGTCAGACATTTATGAGACAGACCTTCTTAGAAGTTTATTTCATTTTTGTTCAAATCATCCAGGAGTACTTCAGCCAAAAGATGTCAAGATCAAATCTGGAGCAGATCATTCTCTCACAAGGAGGGTGACAGAGATTAAATATACAGAATGTCAAGCAGAATGGGTTTCGGCCCTGCATTCATTGTTGTGTTTAAAGATGCATTTAATTTTCACCTACTCCTTCAGTCGATCTTAGGCTCACCCTTTGCTATAAAGCACATAAGAAAAATTGTAATGGTTGTTGATGAGATATCAGTGAAACGCAAGTATTTCCCTCTTGAGACAAGTCCTTTGTGTATATTGTAAGATAGGTTGAGATTTTATGTATTCAGACTGAATGTTCAAGCTGTGGGCAATCTTGTACCTGATTGGTTTTGTTTTTAATATGACAAGCACATTTCTTTGGATCCTGATCTAAAGAAGCTGGTGATGTTTCCTCTTTCTCTGTATTTGTGATTGACTTGCTCTTATTTCATGTTTCATTTCATTTCATTTCTACTGGCTTGCATTAGAAGTTTGGCATAGGATTCACCCTTGTTAGGTGCCCTATGTTGCTGCTCTCCCAGCCCTTTATGTTTTCTGCTTAAATGTGTATCTGAATATTGATTTCAAATGGTTTAACCAGTGTAGTGGATGTTATTGCCTGCTCTCTGATGTATGAATTGATGAAATCTATATTTAGATGTTCTAGTTAGGATTTAGCTGGAAGGTTTGGGAACACCGGGGACTAGTATTAACCCTGTCCACTAGGATCCTTGCACGACCAGCTAGCCTTTCTAAGATCCCTTGTATTTCCTCTGATTTGGTCCAAGCAGGTCTGGAGTTAAATGACCTCTGACCTGATCTATAGACTGGATTAGATGGTTCTCCTCCTTTCATCTTCAGTCCTTAATGTTCCATTCCACCTAGTATCTCTAAAGATCCAGATAATTTAGATGACTAGCCCAACTGAAAGCTTGCACATTGAACAACAAGTAAACCCTTTCTTTACTCCATTGCCCAATGGCCTTGATGTTCTCTGAGTTATCTACCTTTGCCTAGTTTACTCTATGCTCACCCTTGCCTTATATTGGACTCTTCTTTCCTGATTCCCAACAACCAAACTCTTAATCAAACAAACAAACCATGTGCTTCATACCTAGCCTAATACCTTCAAACTGAACTCCAAAGTTATACCTTTGACATATCATAGAGAGATCCCTCTCTGAACCCAGGAGGGCTAGATCCTGAGGTTCCAAAGTGGTTCTATGTTGTCTCATATTTTGGTCTTGCCAACCTAGCCAAAACATGGGAACCCCAACATAATGGCGACCATACTGGGGAAAGACCACTTTGCCTTTAGATTGGCGGTCACATTGCTGATGGTGGACAACAGCCTGCTTCAAATAGTCAAATTCATCCACCTGGCGACTCCACACTCCCTATGATCCAAAGACCAAATGAATCCACTTGTGAAGGACACTGAACTTGTTGAGGAGAAGCGGTAGCCTTCTTTGCAAAAGCATGAATCCAAACATGGACAGAGATGCAAAGTATGATGCTTTGTGTGATCAATTAATTGAATTAACAGAAACATTTGGTGAAATGCTGAAGATGCACATGGCTAATATGAATACAGATGATGACTATTTCAAGTAGCCTATGCATCCTTCAGAGCAAGAACAAACTCAAGAATCCATAGAAGATGAGGAGGTTAGTGATCAGGAACTGCCTGGTTGCTTACCTATGCCTTCTGTTATGCTGGCCAAAGAATATCAGGACCTATCAGCTAAGGCCGATAAAGAAAGCTGCCTTGAGGAAATAGAAGACTATATAGAAGAGGCAGAACCTGGTGTGGAAGATGAGGCTCAAGAAAACATCCAGCCTCCAAATCAGCTAATACAAGAGAAAGAGGACTGTTGTGCTTCTGTCCATGATGAAAGGGAAACCCCTCTTTTGACAGAGGAAGAGATTGAGCGGATACTAAACCAGCAGTCCACCCCAGAAATCTTCTATGGAACCCACGCTCCTGCTCAGTCATTACATGAGTTTGATGATTCAGATTCAGAAGACTCCTCTGTGGTCCAGAATGAAGAAAGACCTGCTAAGAATCCGATGCGTTTGAAGGGTGACATTACTTACAGTTATGTTTTCCCTTTTTATGATCTGTTTGATGATGAGTGTTTTCAAAGGGAAGCCGAGCTTGCAGGACCATCATCCTTAGATCCGTGGGAGGAAAATCAGAGCCAACAACTCCAGAGAAGCAATGAAACCGGTCAGCCTATCTATGACACTGATGGGGAGAGTTATGACAGTATAATAACAGATGAAGATTCTATGAATCTTCATTCTGCTTCACCTCAGTTCATCAGTGAGGTTGGAAACTAGCGGTTTCAAAAGATGAGGAGGAAATCAAAGAAGAGATTCTTGAGCAGAATGTAAGCAAGGAGCCTTCTCTTGAAAAAGAGGAAGCAATGGAACATGTCCCTGCTTCAGAATACATGAATCTCTTCACCGAGCTCAGCACATCAGATCAGAATATATCAGAGCTCCAGGACAACACTTCCATATATGATGAGTCCTCTAGTTCATAATATGAAGAAGATTCTCTTCTCCAAGAGGGTCTCATCCTTGATCCAGTGGAAGAAGAGGAAGTCCTAGTTGAAGCCTGCTTGCCAGATATTCATAACCAGGTATCATTTCATGATCCTTATGCAAATTTCCTACATATACTTGAAGAAGGATCAAGGGTCTTTTTGAGTAGCATGTTGCAAATAGAGAGAAAATTTTTCAAGGCTACTGTTATGGGACAAGAAGAGTGGGAGCTACTCTGCCTATCCAGCGTGCTAAGGAATTGAGCAAGAAGGACCAGCCATGGGATCATTTGATGGACTGGTTACATTGGAAGACAGTGTTTGTAAGCTAGACCTGTAAATATTTCAGTAAAGTAGGGTAGGTAGGAAAGCTCAATAAGGCTCAGTCTATGAGCATGTAGTTAGTTGTTTCAATTCCTGTCTTAGAATGTAGGAGAAGAAACCTATTGGATAGTTTAATCCCAACAGGTAGTATATTAGGTAGAGAAATAGATGAGGCCAACAGTTTAATCTGGCCTCATGGAGAAATAAGGGTAGATTTAGAATAGGTTTGTTTTTGTTTTTTCAAAATAAAATGTAAAGAGTATGCAAGCTCAAATGCACCCAAAGGGAATAGTTAGGACTATAGTTGGGTAGGTAGTTTGGTTGGGAAAATGTTTCTGTTGATATATCATGTTTGTGGCAGTTGAAAATCAATGAAGAAAGATGGCTTATGATAGCAGGCATCTGGCCTACTCCAAAGATCATATCTGGTTTCTTGACTCCTCCAAGGAGAAGTCATCCCCATGTGGAGCCACTGTTAGCCCCCCTATGAAATTCTTAACAAGCAAGCTGGGGGCTGAATTGTTTTGGAGCCTTCAAGGAATGTCTTTCCCTTGAAAACCCATTCTCCTTGAAGCCTTTGAGTGCTTTGCCTTATATAAATTCTATCTACTACCCCATTTCTCAAAAGGGCCTATATTACCTCTCATATCCCTGAAAAATACCACTTTTCCCCTCTCCCCCTTGAAATCCCATTCCTGCCCCTGTTCTGGCCTCTCCTACCCCTCATTTCCCTATCGTTACCCTGGCTGGCCTCAAATTGCATTAAAAACGAATAAAACTCATGTATTTCATTATAAAAGGCCTAGCACCTTTGGCCAGAGCCCCGCGCCCTTCCACCTTCCACAGGACCTAGCGCCAGAACCACCCGTTAAATCCGTCAGGTGCTTGATTTCCCTAATGCTTTCCCGCCCAAAATCCTAAAACCTTTGATAATTCATATTTTCGGGTCCTTACATAATTTCCAAAGGTTGCGCGCCGGTTATAAACGTTGTTATAAGGTTTTGATTAAATATTCAGGGTCGCAGATCTACCATCCATTACTCCCACAGATCCAACGGTGCGGCACGCAACTCTTCATATGGACCCCGCCTACCATACGTCATACCTCCAAACCCGCCGGTATTTTCTGCACCACCATTTGCGAGTCGGCGGTATTCTTCCATCGTCCAGTGATTCCACTGGGTACCCGCTGCGTGTCCTCTGTACAGTGGCAAAACCACTATCTTCCCGCGCGTTATTGTTTAGCCCAAACCATGCAGCGAAATCATCGTGCGCCGTTGGATCTCGCGCGTCCCATCTGACGGTCGACATTCACCGAAGCTGCACACTACTTAACCCCGTCCATCGTACCCACTGGCCCACTATTCGTTACTCTCCACCGTTGATCTCCACCATAATCGACGATCCCGAATCCGTCCCTCCATTTTTTACCGCTCCGTTTCCCCGGGTCTCCACGTCACCCGTCCACCGTTTTTCGTCCCGCCACGTCACTCCACGTGTGCCCCGTACAGTCTCTCATTCTATTCCATATATACGTCCAAAGTTCATGTTTTTTAATGTTTTTCATGCATTTTTCACTCTGCAGGCCACCAAACACCTACCAGAGCAATCCGCCATTGTTTTCCACAATTTCTCCCCGGTTCTCCGTCTGCATGGCTTTTTTCTGCATCCACCTCTCGTCCTCGCCACCTCCATCATTCATATTCATGGTTTTCCTCACAAGTTCTTTGTTTTGCAGGGTTTCTGAAGGCAAAAAATCCGTCATGTTTCTACATGGCACGCAGGACGGATAGATTTAAATCGAGAGAGCTAATACTGTTGAGAAATAGTCAAAGAAAGCGGCTGGCGAGATTTGCATCAAGGAAAAGCAGATTTCGGGCATTGAAAACCTCTCAGCACCATTAAAAGCCCGAGCTACCTTGTCAGAAGCAGAATGGAGCGGTAGTCTTGCAGTACAGAGCAAAGGAAGATTAAGCGGTGGTGCATTGGTGGCGCGACGATGGTGCACGTTGGCGGAGCCACCTTCCCTGGTGGTTACGGGGGGTATGAGTTTGCCTGTACAGACCAAATGAGGTGAGGCCCCACAGTACATATTGGTCGTTGATCAGCGGTCAAACCCCAATCAACTGGTCAACTACGGGGGGTACACATCCCGTTAACCTCCGCGCTGGTTGACCTCTTGTACTTCGTCGATTTGTTCAAACCTACTGCCAGTTTAGCTCTGCGTTGTTCCAATCGTCCTATCGCATGTGAATTGATCCAGGCAGTTGGAATTACATTCCAATGAAAGCAGCAGTTTGAAGACCCCGAGGATCGATCAAAGGATCCTATGCACAAGTAAAAGGTACCATCAGGGTTATTTGTCAGCAGAATGTTTCTCTTTATCAAAGTACAGGGTGCCCATACAAATTTTATTATACATAACATCCCTGAAAGAATTTCTGCCCTAACTACAGCTCAAAAACAGTCAGACATTTATGAGACAGACCTTCTTAGCAGTTTATTTCATTTTTGTTCAAATCATCCAGGAGTAATTCAGCCAAAAGATGTCAAGATCAAATCTGGAGCAGATCATTCTCTCACAAGGAAGGTGAAAGAGATTAAATATACAGCATGTCAAGCAGAATGGGTTTCGGCCCTGCATTCATTGTTGTGTTTAAAGATGCATTTAATTTTCACCTACTCCTTCAGTTGATCTTAGGCTCACCCTTTGCTATAAAGCACAGAAGGAAACATTGTAATGGTTGTTGATGAGATATCATTGAAACGCAAGTATTTCCCTCTTGAGACAAGTCCTCTGTGTATATTGTAAGATAGGCTGAGATTTGATGTATTCAGATTGAATGTTCAAGCTATGGGCAATCTTGTACCTGATTGGTTTTGTTTTTAATATGACAAGCACATTTCTTTGGATCCTGATCTAAAGCAGCTGGTGATGTTTCCTCTTTCTCTATATTTGTGATTGACTTGCTCTTATTGCATGCTACATTTCACCATTTCTATCGGCTTGCATCAAGTTTGGCATAGGATTCACCCTTGTTAGGTGCCCTATGTTGTCGCTCTTCCTAAATTTCCTTTATGTTTTTCTCATAAATGTGTATCTCAATATTGATTTCGATTGATTTAACCAGGGTAGTGGATGTTATTGCCTGCTCTCTGATGTATGGGTTGATGAAATCCGTGTTCAGGTGTTCTTGGTAGGATTTAGCTGGAAGGTTTGGGAACACTGGGGATTAGTGTTAGCCCTGTCCACTAGGATCCTTGCGCGACCAGTTAACCTGTCTAAGATCCCTTGTATTGCCTCTAATTTGGTCCAAGCAGGTCTGGAGTTAAGTGACCTCTGACCTGATCTATAGACTGGACTAGATGGTTCTCCTCCTTTCATTTTCAGTCCTTAATGTTCCATTCCACCCAGTATCTCTAAAGATCCAGATAATTTAGATGACTAGCCCAACTGAAAGCTTGCTCATTGAACAACAAGTAAACCCCTTCTTGAATCCATTGCCCAATGGCCTTGATGTTCTCTGAGTTATCTACCTTTGCCTAGTTTACTCTATGCTCACCCTTGCCTTATATTGGAATCTTCTTACCTGATTCCCAACAACAAAACTCTTAATCAAACAAACAAACCCTGTGCTTCATACCTAGCCTAATACCTTCAAACTGAACTCCAAAGTTATACCTTTGACATATCATAGAGAGATCCCTCTCTGAACCCAGGAGGGCTAGATCCTGAGGTTCCAAAGTGGTTCTATGTTGTCTCATCTTTTGGTCTTTCCAACCTGGCCAAAACATGGGAACCCCAATAGACTCAAAGAGGGATCTCTCTATTGGGTGCAAAGGATGTGTTCTTTTTGCTCTAGGGTTTTGATTTTAGGCTAGTTGCTAAGTGTAGGGTTTTGATTGTTTTGGATGGGTAAGATGATCAAGTGTAATAGGAGGTGTGAGAGGATGTTAAATCCATTGGGCTATGGAGTCAAATAAAAGTCAAGGGTGTCTCAATAGTGAATAAGAGTGCAGTGAAGGGCCAATTTAGCAAGGTGAAAGGATCCTTAAGGTTTATGGGTGAAGTGGAATGGACATCAAGTTTGTGAATTAGATAGGGCAAAGGGCAATCAAGAATCATTTGTCAAATACCTAAGAACAAGGAGGTCTTGAATATAATCAGCACAAGATACTAAGCATGAGCTAGGGCAAACCATTTACTCTATTATAATATATTAAACCAATAAACATATAAACATTTCAGTGAAACATAGAAGCATTAGAACTCCTAACTTTAGAAATTCACCTTCAGAATTTGGGGAAAACACACAAGATAGCACAATAACTCAATTTATGAAGAGGGAAATCCTAAACATCATAAACAAAGCCATAAAAACTTTGAAACAAGTTGATAAGCATGGACAAAGGGCAAGATCGAACGATACCTCTTTGACTTAACCTAGCAGACAATATTTCAAAGAAAAGGCTTCAAGATAGGGTTTTGAAAGCTTCAAAAAAGCAGGGCATACAGTGAATCATATTTTTAAGCAAACATACTAACCATTCATGAAACAAAAACAAGTTTTACTGACACCTAAGGAGAAATCAAGAATTCCTTAACAAACCAAACAGAAGAAAACATCAAGGCTATAACAAACAGGAGGATTGAGGTGCCTCCATGGGCATGTCTCAACCTATACTTTTCTGATTTATAGCAGCTAAGAGTAATGAAACATAATGAAATCAAGGAAAACAATAGACAAATTAGGAATACATCACCATTCACCAAGCCGAGGAATCCTACAAGCAAGCTTCTCCATCAACAAGCCAAACAAGCGATTCATCAACTCCACAACTCCAATTTCTTCTCCAAGCTCATTAAACCATGTATATTGCTCTTCAAGCTCATAAAATGCCAACCAAATACATAGATGCCTCATGCTCTATTTATGGAGCAAAGGAGGACTAAAACCCTAAATATGGTAGGAAAATGTCAAATTCAACCATAAATGTCATTTATGGCCAAGAGACCATGCAAGGCCCAAGGCACATAATATCCTAAGAAATAAATGCCAAAATAAATATTTGCACCTAATTCTAGAGTAATTAGCCTCAAAAATCTCAAAAATATATATTTGCAATAAATGAGTGTGTTTTGTTGACTTTTGGTCTAAAACACACTAGGTAGTCTCTGTGTGTTGCGCCATTTCAATAGAAAATATTGTCTGTTGTGGCTGAGTTTTGGAACCCTTGTCGATATCAGATTTGGCTCTGTGATGCCTCGTTGGAAATCCTGATGAGTCTACTTTCCATTAATGTTTGATTTGGCCTGATTGGGTGCCATTTGTCTATTCTAAAACCAATTCTCCCAACACTGCTCTGTGCGTAGCAACTGGTCTGAAAATGAGGCAGAAAGGTCAAAATTTTGATGTTTTTTGACCTTTTGAGGGGTGAAAAATGCTCCAAATGATCTAAAATTTGGTGAGTAGACTCCTGGTGATAAGAGGAATCTAAAAATGCAAATTTTTCAAGCTCAGGATGC
Organism: Pinus albicaulis; assembly: GCA_034641835.2. Taxonomy (NCBI): domain Eukaryota; kingdom Viridiplantae; phylum Streptophyta; class Pinopsida; order Pinales; family Pinaceae; genus Pinus; species Pinus albicaulis. Next base: position 120,135 of record JAXQQM020083961.1, read on the forward strand.
ACCAAATTGTTCAAAATTTCAAAAAAACAAAAATTTGTTCAATTAAGCCCAAAATTGGTGGAATGGTCCTTCAAGAGGTCTTGGACACCTAGTGAGAAGCCTCAGCCAAAACTCCAAGGTTTTCATGCTTTTTTGCCTCTTTTAGGTTTTTGATCTCTATGTGGCAATTCTGGCCAAACTTCTCCTATGCGTAGCGCCATTTTTCATAAGGCATTTGGAGGCCTTCCCGGTGTCGGAATTGGGCACGTGATGACCCTTTGGAAAGCTTGATGAGTCTAATTTCCAGAAATTATTGTTTCTTCTTGATCCATATTCTATAGCATAGTCAAAAATCCAAAATCCCAACATTTCTCTGTGCGTAGCGCCACTTCAGTAGAAAAATAGGGTGTTTTGCAACAGGGTTTTGGACCACTTCCCGATGTCAGATTTGGATCTGTGATGGCTCTTTGGAAATCCTGATGAGTCTACTTTCTAGAAATGTTTGTGATTTCTTGATCCAGCTCTTGTAGCTTAATAAAAAATCCAAAATATGAACATTTCTCTATGCGTAGCGCACCTTTAGCAGAAAAATAGGTGTACTTGCAGTCCTGTTTTGACCTCCTTACCAATTTCGGATTTGGCTCCGTGATGGCTCGTTGGAAATATTGATGAGTCTAATTTACATAAATTCTTGTTTTTTCTTGATCCAGTGCCTGTAGCCTAGTAAAAAAGCCAAAATTCCAACATTGCTCTGTGCGTAGCACCACTTCAGCAGAACAATATGTGTACTTGCAGCGCTGTTTTGACCTCCTTATCGATGTCAGATTTGGCACCATGATGGCCCGTTGGAAATAAATTCAAGTATGGGTGTCATTTGACTCATCAAGCAAGTCATTTGGACACTCCAGCTATGAGAAAAACTAATTTTTCCAAAGTCACGCCAGCAGTGAAAAAATTCTCCGATGACACCTGTATTTTTGACATTTCTCTCAAACCATGATACCTGTGTAAAAAATAAAGGAGGTTTTTCTTCTTGGCCCCATGATAGAAAAAAAAATCTCTCAAGTTTTCCAAATTCATCATTTTTTGGCCAGAAACATGTTTTTTAGAAAAAATGGCCCTAGGTGTGGCAAATGACTTGGCCCTTGGAATGAATTCTTGGAAAATGATGGAGGCATGATGTTTATGCGTTGGTATGGCTTCATGAATTCTGATATGACCTACCATATGGTTCTTCTGCTCTGATGCCTCTTTTCCATAGGAAACCCTAGCTTAGTTGGAAGAGGAAATTAGGGTTTGGTGTAGGGAAATTAGGACTGCCTTGTAGAGGGAGGGGAATGAAGGGGTTAAGGGTTGTCTAAATTCTAGGTGAAATTTTGGGGAATAGGGATGGATGTTAGGGAGTAGGGGAAAGTGGAATTTCAAGGATTGAGTGAGGGGAAGGGGTCCAAAAGAGAAAAACACAGGCCTAGTCTCGAAAAGTGTCAAATTGTAGCAATAGGCTAGGTTTTGTAAAAAAATAACGAGTTTGAGGGATAGGATTGATTGGAAGTGTTTATGAAGGTATATTAAGGATAGGAGGAGGTTTAAGAGCATCAAGATACAAGCCTTTTAAATTTTTTAACCATGGAGGTCATGAAACCAAGAAAATTTCCCTCAAAACCCCTAGTTTTCTCATCTCCCTTGCTGTAAGATGTCGTCATTGAGTAGCAGACCTCTTACCTTACCAATTTCTTCTACTGTTTGGCCTCTTATTACTTCTGCAAAAGTTTCAAGATAGCCCATTACCTTATGTGCATACTTTGAAGCTGAATGGTACTCTTTTTGGAGATGATGACCTTGAAATACATGAAACCCTAATTGACCTAGTGAGGATTCTTTGACCTCTCTTTGAATGAAAATTGGTTTGGAATCTTCAAGTGTAAAAATAGAGTATTGAAAAATTTGTGTATTGAAGATCTAAAATCCAATGTACTTGATTTATCTAAAGAGTCTATAGAGATAGTTTAGGGACTATCAATGCTTGAGGGACTTGGGGATCATGGGCATGATTTAAGCTTGTAGGAAACCGTAGGTGGAAAATGGAGTTATGGGCAAGGAAAAAACAGAGTGATGAGGTTATAGGTGGGAAAAATAGGATGTAGATGAGTGGCATAAGCCCATGAGGGGTTTTCTAGAAGTGGTAGGTTGACCATGGAATGAAAAAATAGTAGAATAGTGAAAAATTGCTCTAAGGATAATGAAGACAGTGAGATTTCTAAAACTCACGATATTCAAGAATTTTGTTTTTAGAAATCTAGAACCAATCTATAGTCATCTATAGATAGTAAAAATTATGGATGACTAACAGCGGCTCCACGTGGGTAGGGCAGCTCCTTTTCGAGAGGTTTCTAGAACCTCAGAGTTCAGATCTCTGAGCTTTGAAGACTAGTGCCTTACTTGCACTTGCAGATCTTTATTTATTCATTTGCTGATGTTCTTTTGAAGGTTCAATATCAAAATCTGAAAAGACATGTTTGCTTCAACCTCTTTCCTACCTACCCATCTTACTTGGCCTAACATTTTTTCTTCACTTGGGTGCACTTGGATTTGCAAACCCTCAACATTTTTCTTTTTGAAAACACAAATCAAAGTATCTAATTGTACCCTTATTTCTTACAAGAGTTCAGATTAGGCTAATGAACTCTCTTATTCTCTACCTAGTCTAATCATTTTTCAAGATTAAGTTGTTTGAAAAACTTCATTCTCTAAGCTATAAACATGAAATTGAAAACATGGTATCAGGATTAGGCAATCTGACTTACCATGAGTTGTGGCATAAGAACAGGCTGAACACAAACATTATTTTGCATAAAAGTAAAATAGAAAGATAAGGGTTGTGATCTATCATTTGTTATGCATCCTCATCTTCCTCTTTGGTTTTTTTTTGAGCACGTGGAACCAGTATATTTCATTCCCTAATCTATCCCTTTTTTACAAGTCAAGTTTGAATGATTTGACAAGCTCTCTTTCACAAACTTATCGGCAATAAATTGAAAACATATTTAGCCATGATTAGGCTAGATGATTGAACAAGACTTTTTGGCACAAGTTGTGGCATTTAGGCTTGCACACTTTCAGCATGACTATTTTTTGGGTATGGGGCTGTACCACTTTTCAAATCTGCCCTCTCTTTCTACCTTTCTTTGTTTTTGTGTTTTTTTCATTTTTTCCAAACAATCTAGAACTAAAAAGATGCTCACCAGGCTGAGATTATTTTGCATACCTATCCATCTATCCTAATCTAACCTATACATAATATACATTCATTTGGTGAAATCTCTTTTCTAACACATCCAATTAAGCAGATGATTCCATGAGGGATTTTGTTTCAACTCTTTGAGAGTGATGAAGAAATAAAAAGGCCACTTCCACCTTACTTGTTTTCGAACAGTAGTGCCTAAAATATTTCTCACACTTTGCAACATACTGTTCTTGGTAGAACACACTTCTCCTTCAGATATCTCAAGGAAAACAATATATGGATCTTGGAATTATACATGATCTAGAGGATTTGAGATATAAGCTTCATTCAAGACTACTCCTTATTCCACTTTGCTATGCTTGGGACTTTTTTTGGAAAGAAACTCCACCTCTTCCTCATGATCATATGAACTGGTAGATTCATCATATGTGGCAATGTTATCCTCTAACAAACCTGATGTGCTTTGATAGAGTGGGCTGAAATCTTTGTGAAGGCCATCATATTGATGAGCAGGAGCACTCTTCGGCAACAGATATTCTTGAGAAAGAAGTGTAGAAAATTTCTTGTGATCATCAATTTCCATGCCTTCATCTGCAATTTGTAATCCATAGGAACTTGGTGGCTACAAATCTAGATTTAAGGAGGATTATATGTCCTAAATTATTTCCTCGACCATTTCAGGAAAAGGCTCCTCGTTAAAAACTTGCTCAAGAAGGTCATCATCCTCCTCAATCTCGACATCAAAGCTGAAAGACTTCTGATTTCCAACTATGTGAAAGATATTTCTGATGGACTGAGGTAAAGTAGAGCAAAGAGTCAGAGACTCTTCACTTACTTCTGAACTTTCAAGGCTTTCCTCATCAGTGTCATAGGTGACCTGTCTTGGCTGATTACTGCTTTTGATTTGATGATAGTGAACTTCATCCCTCAAATCAGCTACTAATGGCTCTGCAAGGTTAGCTTCTGTTTGGAGAACATCGTCATCATCAGATTGATCAAAATTTGGAGAATCATCAACATAAATAATTTCACCAATCAAACATATTGGGTTTCCAGTTTGTTCTTCTTTGAATTGATCTACAAGTTCACTTTTTGATTTATGGTAGATGGCATTAGTAGGAGGAAGAACATGATTTTTTTGTTCATATGAAGGCTTAGAGGTTAGCTGAATGTTTAGCATCTGATTTATTTCCTCTTCAATGAAAAGAGGAGGAATTTTTCTCTTTCTTTGGATAGAAGTACCATAGTTCTCTTTATCTTGTGAAGGCTTTTTTTGAGGCTGAATGTTTTCTTGAGCCTCACCTAGAAGATATGGTGAATCATTATTTGTGCCTTCAGAGAGATTCTATGGGTTTCCTTCTATTTCTTGATTGGGTTCTAACTCCTCTAGGTTGTCATGATAGGTATCTTGAGAATGAAATGCATGGATTTCTTCTAATAAATCTTCAGGATGCCAATTCCCTAAATCCTCATCAATTTTTACAAGGTGTTGTATGAAATCTTCAGATTGATCACAACAATTTTTAGCTAATGATAAAGATGGACAATATTCTTTATAACGTTCATAAAACACCTTGTGGAAATATTTCAATGAAAAAAATCTACCAAATTTTAGCCATTCATACCATTCTCTTGCCTTACCCTCTAGATTTTCCTTAAACATTTTCATGAGGCAGTCCTCATGCCATTCAACCTTTAACCTCCATACATGTATATGAAATTGGATGAGGTGTAAGAAGGGGTCATAAATTTTTCATCTTGAAATATAGGTAGGCTTATCATCCAATTTATTTGAGGCTTTTTGTGTGGGAATCCAAGGATATGATCTCTACTCATTAGAGCATATCTCCTTTGTATCCTTGGATCCATTTTTATTAATGAGAAAGGGTCACTATGTTTTTTCAACCAGTCTAGATTTCTCTACCAGTGGAGTCATTAGGTCTATCGAGGCTTGTGGAGTCGCCAGGTAGAAGGTTTCAACTTTTTTTTCCACCATTAGCATGATTAGGATTGCTTAATGCATTCCCAGGGGAGTCTATGAGAACTAGTGGGGTCAACGGGACTACTGAAGACCAGTGGAGTCGCCAGGTGGATGATTTCAAATATTTTAAAGCAGATTGCTATCCAACATCAGCAACTGAATACCAATCTAACGATATTTGTGGGTTTTCTTAGGTCCTAAGGAATACTTAGATTGTCACTGACTCAGAAAGTCCCACCGTGATCGCCAAAATGTTAGTGTGGCAATGAGGTGGCAAATTCACTGGATTTTCTAAGTCAAACTAAGGTTCTAAAGAGTCTTAAGAGGTATTCAGGCAATATAAACTCAGAAGGTCCCACCGTGATCTCCAGAATGTTAGTGAGCAGTGGGATGAATCAATCAGATAGAATTCTTAGTTTGACAGGGGTTTTTTATAAGTCTTAAAAGATATTCAGGTTATTATGAACTCAGAAAGGTCCCACCGTGATCGCTAGAATGTTAGGGTCCCGTGATTTGGCAGATTGGTATACCAAATGACAAGGTAACATGGAATCAGTCTTTGGAGTCCTAGGACCTAGCCTTCCTATACTTAGAGAGGGATCTCTCTATTGGGTGCAAAGGATGTGTTCTTTTTGCTCTAGGGTTTTAATTTTAGGCTAGTTGTTAAGTGTAGGGTTTTGATTGTTTTGGATGGGTAAGATGGTCAAGTGTAATAGGAGAAGTGAGGGGATTTTAAATCCATTGGGCTATGGAGTCAAATAAAATTCAAGGGTGTCTCAATAGTTAATAAGAGTGCAGTGAAGGGAGAATTTAGCAAGGTGAAAGGATCCTTAAGGTTTATGGGTGAAGTGGAATGGACATCAAGTTTGTGAATTAGATAGGGCAAAGGGCAATCAAGAATCCTTTGTCAAATACCTAAGAACAAGGAGGTATTGAATATAATCAAAAAAATATACTAAGCATGAGCTATGGCAAACCATTTACTCTATGATAATATATTAAACCAATAAGCATGCAAGATAAACATTTCAGTGAAACATAGAAGCATTAGAACTCCTAACTTTAGAAATTCACCTTCAGAATTTGGGGAAAACACACAAGATAGCACAATAACTCAATTTATGAAGAGGGAACTCCTAAACATCATAAACAAAGCCATAAGAACTCTAAAACAAGTTGATAAGAATGGAAAAAGGGCAAGATTGAACGAGACCTCTTTGACTTAACCTAGCAGACAATATTTCAAACAAAAAGTTTTAGGATAGGGTTTTGAAAACTTCAAAATGGCAGGGCATACTGTGAATCATATTTGTAAGTAAACATACTAACCATTCATGAAAAAAAAAACAAGTTTTAGTGACACCTAAGGAGAAATCAAGAATTCCTTAAGCAGACCAAACAGAAGAAAACATCAAGGCTATAATAAGCAGGAGGATTGAGGTGCCTCCATGGGCATGTCTCAACCTATACTTTTCTGATTTATAGCAGCTAAGAGTAATGAAACATAATGAAAACAAGGAAAACAATAGACAAATTAGGAAGACATCACCATTCACCAAGCTAAGGAATCTTGCAAACAAGTTTCTCCATCATCAAGCCAAACAAGCCATTCATCAACTCAACTCCATAACTCCAATTTCTTCTCCAAGCTCATAAAACCATGTATATTGCTCTTCAATATCATAAAATTCCAACCAAATACATAGGGGTCTCATGCTCTATTTATGGAGAAAAGGAGGACTAAAACCCTAAATATGGTAGGAAAATGTCAAATTCAACCATAAATGTCATTTATGGCCAAGAGACCATGCAAGGCTCAAGGCACATAATATCCTAAGAAATAAATGCCAAAATAACTATTTGCACCTAATTCTAGAGTAATTAGCCTCAAAAAACTTAAAAATATCTATTTGCAATAAATGAGTGTGTTTTGTTGACTTTTGGTCCAAAACACACTAGGCAGTCTTTGTGCATAGCGCCATTTCAGCAAAAAATATGGTCTCTTGTGGCTGAGTTTTGGACCCCTTCCTGATACCATATTTGGCTTCATGATGGCTCGTTGGAAATCATGTTGAGTATAGTTTCCAGAAATTCTTGAGTTGTCCTGATTGGGTGTTATTTTCCTATTCAAAAACCAATTCTCCCAACACTACTCTGTGTGCAGCACCTGGTCTGAAAATGAGGCAGAAAGGTCAAAATTTTGATGTTTCCTGACGTTTTTAGGGGTCAAAAATGCTCCCAATGATCTGAAATTTGGTGAGAAAACTCCCGGTGATGAGAGAAATCCAAAAATGCAAACTTTTCAATCGGAGGATGCACCAAAATTGTGCGTAGCGCCTAGGGTACTGCGCATAGAGGCCTCAAAATTTCAAAAAAACAAAAATTTGCTCAATTTTGCCCAAAATTGGTGGAATGGTCCATCAAGAGGTCTTGGACACTTGATGAGAAGCCTTAGCAAAACTCCAAGGCTTTCATGCTTTTTTTCTTCTTTTAGCTTTTTGATCTCTATGTGGCAATTTTGGCCAAACTTCTCATGTGCGCAGTGCCATATTGCAGAGGGAATTTGGAGGCCTTCCCGGTGTTGGAATTGGGCTCGTGATGGCTCATTGGAAAGCCTGATGAGTATAATTTCCAAAAATTCTTGTTTCTTATTTATCTAGCTCATTTACCTTAGTCAAAAATCCAAAATCCAAACATTTCTCTATGCGTTGCGCTACATCAGCAGAAAAATATGGTGTTTTGCAACCAAGTGGTGGACCACTTCCCGATGTCGAATTTGGCTTCGGGATGGCTCGTTGGAAAGCCTGATGAGTCTAATTTCCATAAGTAATTTTTTTGTATTGATATACCTCTTTTAGCTTAGTAAAAAATCCAAAATACCAACATTGATCTGTGCGTAGCGCCACTTCGGTAGAAAAATAGGTGTACTTGCAGTATTGTTATGACCTCCTTCCTGATGTCGGATTTGGCTCTGTAATGGCTCATTAGAAATCCTGATGAGTCTATTTTCCAAAAATTCTTATTTTTTCTTGATACAGCTCCTATAGCCTAGTCAAAAATCCAAAATCCCAACATTGCTCTGTGCATAGCGCCACTTCAGCGGAAAAATAGGTGTACTTGAAGTGTTTTTTTGACCTCCTTCCCGATGTCAGAGGTTGCTCTGTGATGGATTTTTCGAAATAAATTCAAGTCTATGTTTCATTGGACTCATCAAGAAATTAATTTTAACACTCGAGCTATGAGAAAAACAGATTTATCCAAGGTCACTCCAGCAGTGCAGAAATTCTCCATTGACACCTGTATGTTTGAAATTTCTCCCAAACCATGATACCTGTGTAAAAATGGAAGGATTTTTTTATTAATGGTCCTATGATGGAGAAACACCTCTCTCAATTTTGCAAAATTCATCTCTGTTTGGCCAGAAACATATTTTTGAGCAAAACTAGCCCTAGGTGTGGCAAATGACTTGGTCCTTGGAATGAATTCTTGGAAAATGATGGAGGAATGATGTTTATGAATTGGTATGGCTTCATTATTTATGATATGACCTACCATATGGATATTCTACTCTGATGCCTCTTTTCCATAGCAAACCCTAGCTTAGTTGGAAGAGGAAATTAGGACTGCCTTGTAGAGGGAGGGGAATGAAGGGGTTAAGGGTTGCCTAAATTCTTGGGGAAATTTTAGGGAATAGGTATGGATGTTAGGGAGTAGGGGAAAGTGGAATTTCAAGTATTTAGTGAGGGGAAAGGGTCCAAAAGGGAAAAACATAGGCCTAGTCTCGAAAAGTGTCATATTGTAACAATAAGCTAGGTTTTGTAGAAAAATGATGAGTTTGAGGGATAGGAGTGATGGGAAGTGTTTACGGAGGTAATTAAGGATAGGAGGAGGTGTAAGAGCATTAGGATACAAGCCTTGTCAATTTTTTAACCATGGAGGTCATGAAACCAAGAAAATTTCCCTAAAAAACCCTAGTTTTCCTGTCTCCTTTGCTGCAAGATGCCATCATTGAGTAGCAGACCTCTTACCTTACCAATTTCTTCTGCTGTTTGGCCTCTTATTACTTCTACAAAATTTTCAAGAGAGCCCATTACCTTATGTGTAGACTTTGAAGCTGAATGGTAGTCTTTTTGGAGATGATGACCTTGAAATACATGAAACCCTAATTGACCTAGTGGGGATTCTTTGACCTCTCTTTGACTGAAAATTGGTTTGGAATATTCAAGCGTGAAAATAGAGTATTGAAAAATTGGTGTATTGAAGATCCAAAATTCAATGTACTTGATTTATCTAAAGAGTCTACAGAGATAGTTTAGTGACCATCAACGCTTGAGGGACTTGGGGATCATGGGCATGAGTTAAGATTGTAGGAAACCCTAGGTGGAAAATAGAGTTATGGGTAAGGAAAAAATAGAGTGACGAGGTTATAGGTGGGAAAAATAGGATTTAGATGAGTGGAATAAGCCCATGAGGGGTTTTTTAGAAGTGGTAGGTTGACCATGGAATGAAAAAATAGTAGAAAAATTTCTCTAAGGATAATGAAGGCAGTGAGATTTCTAAAACTCACGATATTCAGGAATTTTGTTTTTAGAAATATAGAACCAATCTATAGTCATCTACAGCTAGTAAAAATTATGGATGACTAACATTGGTTACCCAAATGATATCTTATGGAGAAACAGTAGAATAAAGAAGAATAGTGGAGAAAGTATTGAGGAGCTTACCTTCAAGGTTTGATGTGATAGTAAAAACATTGAAGAGACAAAGAATCTCTCATATTTTACTGTTGATGAGATTCATGCATCATTGATGACACATGAACAAAGATTGAGTAGAATAGAAAACTCATCTTTGGAGCATGCCTTCAAGACCCAAATGTCCTTTGGAAGAGGAAGAGGTCAAGGCAGATCAAACTTCATAGGAAAAGGAAGAGAGAGAAGCCAAAACAAAGGAAGAAACAACCCTGCAAATACAAGTGGAAGGGGCAGCAATCAAAATCAGAACCAAGGCAATGGCAGTAGCCAACAAGGTGGACAAAATCAAGCACATGGACAAAGGTATGATAAATCCCAAGTCCATTGTCATTACTGTAAGAAGTATGGAAATTATGCCAATGAATGTAGGAAGAAATAGAGTGACATGGGTAATAGAGCCAGTGCTAACTTTACTAAGGAAAATATCAGTCAAGAGAATTTGTTTTTAGCGTGTAATATGGGTTAAGAGAAAATGAAGATATATGGTTTCTAGAGTCATGATGTAGCAACCATATGACTGGAAACATTTCTATGTTTTCCATAATTGATGAAAATGTAAAGTCTCAAGTAACATTGGGGACAGACAATAAAGTATTTATCATGGGAAAAGGTAGAGTAAGTGTTTTAAAAAATAAAGGAGAAAGGAGATCCATATTAGATGTTTACTATGTGGCTGGTATGAAGTGTAACCTTTTGAGCATTAGACAGCTCATTCAAAAAGGCTACAATGTATCCTTTGAAGATGATGTATGTACCATCATGGACATATCACCAAGCAAGTAGAGGATTGCATAAGTTAAGATGACAAGAAACATAATGTTTCCTCTCAAGATGAGAGAAGATTTGAAGAAAGGAGTTGAAATGGTAGCAGTGACACAAGAGTCATTCCAAAGAGAAGCAACGGATGAAAACTGGTTATGGCATTTGAGATTTGGACATCTCAACTTCGGAGGTTTGAATTTGTTGCATAAGAAAAGAATGGTAAAGGGATTACCATTGATTGAAAATTCAGACAACCTATGTGAAGGTTGCATCTTGGGCAAACAACACAGAGAAAGCTTTCCATCAGAAAAGAGCATAAGGGAAAATGCAGCCTTAGAAATAGTCCATTCTAATTTGTGTGGACCAATGCAAACACCATAATTAGCAGGCAGCCACTATATGCTGACCTTTATTGATGATTACACAAGAAAAACATGGGTTTATTTCTTGAAGTTGAGGAGTGAAGTGTTTGAGAAATTCTGCCACTTTAAGGCTCTTGTTGAGAATCAAAGTGGGCAGCATATTAAGGTCTTAAGAACAGAACAAGGAGGAGAATACATTTCCAAATAATTTCTGTGCTTTTGCAGAGAAAATAGGATTCATAAGCAATTTACAGCAAGGTATACACCATAGCAAAATGGAGTTACTGAAGGGAAAAATAGAACCATCATGGATATGGTAAGAAGTGTGTTAAAGGAAAAACATTTTCTAAATGAATATTGGGCTGAAGTTGTACATTGTGCAACATATTTTTTGAATAGATGCCCAACAAAAAGTGTAATGAATAGATTTCCAGAAGAAGCATGGAGTGGCATAAAATAGCTTGTTAGCCACATGAGAGTTTTTGGTTGTGTGGCTTATGCACACATTCCAGATAAGCTAAGGAAGAATTTGGACAGTAAGGGGGAGAAGTGCATATTTTTTGGATACAATGAAGAATCCAAGGCATAAATATTGTATAACCTATCCATGAAGAAATTTATGATAAGTAGAGATGTACAATTTATTGAGGAAGAATCTTGCAATGGAAGCATTGAGAAAACAATAAATGTAAAAAGATGTTTGTCTCATGATGAAGATGAGGAAGAAATGGCTGAAAGAAATCCCTCATTAGCAGCACCACCTCCACCAACACAAGGACAACAAGGGACACCACAAGCAGGTATGAGAACACCCTTGAAAAGTGATGCCAATGCTTCTCCAAGCATATCACAAGGCGTAGATTTGAGTGCTTCTACAAGCACAAGTTCAACAGGTGAAAGAGGAAACAGATTCAGAAGTCTAAATGAAATTTATGAGCAAGAAGCAGCAAATGAAGGTATGAACTCTTTATTTGCATTATATTGTCATGTAGAAGATCCTATTCATTTTGAAGAAGCTGTAAAAGATAAGAAATGGATAGATGCTATGGATGAAGAGATAAATGCCATTGAGAAAAATAAAAATGGGAATTAGTTGATCTCCCAAAAGGCAAGGAAGTAATTGAAGTGATATGGGTTTCTAAAACCAAAAGAAATGCTGGAGGTAAGATTGAAAGGCACAAGGCCAGACTTGTTGTCAAAGGCTACAAGCAGCAACAAGGAAGAGATTATGAAGAAACATTTGCACCGGTTGTAGGAATGGAAACGGTAAGAGTAGCGTTGTCTATAGCAGCACAACACAAGTGGAAAGTTTAACAAATGGATGTGAAATCAAAATTCCTAAATGGAGTATTGATGGAAGAGGTTTATGTTGAAAAACCTCTGTGATATGAGAAAGAAGGCCAAGAGCACAAGGTATGCAAATTGAAGAAAGCTCTGTATGGGCTCAAACAAGCACCAAGAGCACGATACAGTAGGATAGATGCCTATCTACTGGAAAATGGGTTTGAGAAATGTGAAGGAGAACCCACATTATACATCAAAGAGAAAGATGGTAAGATGCTCATTGTTTTTTTGTATGTTGATGATGTTATATTTACAGGTAATGATGCTTATCTCATTGAGAATTTAAAACAGTCATGAAGGATGAATTTGAAATGAATGACATGGGATTGCTGAGATACTTCTTAGGAATAGAAGTAGAGAAAAATGAAAATAATTTTTTTATTTCTCAAGCAAAGTATGTTAAATAAGTTTTGGAAATATTTAACATGCAGGATTGCAAGGCAACAATCACTCCTACATTGATGGGATGAAAATGAGCAAGGAAGACAATAGCAAGGATTTTGATCCAAGTTTATATAAGAGCATAGTTGGCAGCCTCATGTATTTGACTGCAACTAGGCCAGATATTATGCATGCTATGAGTTTAATTTCTAGATTTATGGAAAGGCCAAAGGAGGCACATTGGCAAGCAACAAAAAGAATTTTGAGGTATGTAAAAGGAACAAAGAAGTATGGAATTTTATACACCACTTCAGAAAATTTTGAATTAATTGGATATACTGATAGTGATTGAGCTGGAAGTATAGATGACAGGAAACACCTCTGGATATGTTTTTCATATGGGATCAAGAGCCATTTCATGGGCTTCTAAGAAACAACTAGTTGTGGCTTTATCAACAGCAGAGGAAGAGTAAGTGGTAGCTACAGCAGTAAAATGTCAAGCAGTATGGATGAGGAGAATGTTGAGAAGTTTGTGTCATGAACAGGTAAAAGGCGCAAAAATTTATTGTGATAATAGCTCAGCTATAGATTTATCCAAGAATTCATTGTTTCATAAGAGAACGAAACACATTGATGCAAACTATCACTACATCAAAGAGTTAGTGAGTAATGGAGAAATAGTTCTGAAGCATTGCAAAACAAAAGAGCAGTTTGCTGATATATTAACAAAACCATTGGGGCAAAAGAGTTTTAATTATTTAAGAAAATGTCTGGGTATGCAAGAGAACATCAGTTGTAATTAAGGGGGAGTGTTGGAAATTAATTCCAACTGCCGCAGACAAAGCAGAAGGACGACAAAGTTAAACTCTGATGGGAACACCGAAGGACAGAAGGCAGAAGCAGATTTTTGTTCTGATTTACACTCCACCAAAAATAAATTTCATGTTTAATACACACACAACTTTAATATCCCAAAACCGAGAAAATCTACAATGTTAGGAATATCTTATAATATTTCTAAATTGGAGACCCAGCAATATGCAAACACAACAATGGAGTAGCAATGACACTCAGCCCATAGAAATCTGAGAAAGATCCATAGCCATATTATTAAGTAATAGTAGCAACAATGAATACAAGATCTCGAAGAAAATGTTACTCAAGATAGGCAATGCTCAGCCTTAAGAGACAAGTACATAAATCATGATAAAACACTGCTACACAAGTGTGCCCAAGCTATGACTGCGCAGTTTTATAAGAGAAATTGCATGCTAACATATGTCAAATACATGGATATACAAATATATGGCCCATACAACATTGGGAGTGAAGATTTCAACTCCCAAAGGCTAGCTCAAGTCAATCCTGGAAGGATTGGCTATATTATACAAAATCTGCAAAATGCCGGAGTTGCTGGGTAGCAGCTGCAACTCAAAAAATGGAACTGAATGGATATGGCTGAAGATGATGCCCAACTGAATATGCCTCCTCCAATGGATCTTCCAAGTGAAAGGTTGATCCTATCACTAAAGATCTCACCCTCCAAACATATCTGCAAAGCCCCACAACAATTGCTCACTAGGAATAATGCAATCACTAAAGCAAACTGCGCTGTAGGGGCGAGGGAATGAGTTGGCCCAATGCCAAGATCTGCAATAAGCTCTTAAGCCTTCCTCACTAGCTTCCCAAAGGAATGAAAACTCCCTCCTCTGAAAATCAGCTCTGGAAATGGTGTTGAGGTCCTCCACTGCAACAACCTACAACACAACGTTATACTTGAGCAGAAATAACGTTGTTTTTATAGCAACATTTTTCACCCTCATGTGAATAATGATTATTTCTTTGCCCTAGGCACCCTTTCCTTCCAGAATTGAAAAAATTCATAAAAATAGTGTTAAAATTCCCATACGCGATTATGCCTAGACTTTTCTAGGTATATACGCAAGTCCGTTAATACTTTTCCGTGTATGCCATTAAAATCATTAAAAAAATATATAAATTCCTTATTTTTGTGGTAGGGTGATGGTTATTCCCATAATTCAACCACCCCATCCCATGGCCCAACTGTTTCCAACTGCTGAAACTACTTTGAGGGAGTATAAAAGCCCCTCATGTGTATGGCCTAAGGGAGAGAGAAAATTATAGATATTATACTCTGTTGGATCCCTATTTCAAGTCTGATGTTTCCGTGCCTCCTGCATTTCCCAAGTATATTCAGGAAACCCTTGTTTCCCTGAAGATTATCATCATCTTATATGACATATCTTGTGCACACATCTTGGAAGAATCCTAGTGAGGTGAGGGCTAGACGGATCCAGAGGACGGTCTACTCGAAGGTCGTGGAAGGATTCAGGTGATCTCTCCACTTTCTATTCTTGTACTTTTCATTTATAATAAGAAGTACCGTCTTGTTCCTGAATATTTACGTGTCTATATATGTGTAAATATTGTTAGTTAAACATTCCGTATTGCATATAGGAACATGAATTATACTGACATCTAGGAACAATATATGCTACACAACTAGTGTTTCATGTTCGTTCTTTCTTGATTTCCAAGTTACGAAGCATGAGGAGTTGCTGGGGGTTTGAACCCTACGGGATCTACATCAAACGTAGGACTTTCAGGTAAGTTCCGCAATTGATTAAATCTAGTTTTCAGCATAAAAGATAGGTTAAGTGAGTCCTTCTTGAATGGTATGCCCCTGATCTGTGAAGGTTGTTGACCCAAAAACCTTTAGGGAGTTATTTCCCGAAATAGAAATGGCGACTCTGCTGGGGATCACACTTTTGTGATTTCCCTTTGGGTTGTTTCATCTATCTTGAAGGTTTCCAATAGTTTTAATCATTTTTTCCAGTTCAGTAAATCTTTTTCCAGTCAGACTGAAGACCTGGTCTCTTGATCAGGCTTGACCTTTTTTATTTTTTCTTATTTACCTTTTCATACACAGTTTTTCTTCAGCACAGTCGCATATATATGCTATTTTGTGTAAAGGAACCCGCGTATACGCGAGTTTCCTTTACTACAGTCGTGTATGCACGCTAGTTGTAAAACTATTAAAGTGCGTATGTTTAGGTAAATTTTGAAATTTTTGGTTTTAAGCTTTTCTGGTCTTGTCTGCCTATGGAGACTGATGCAGGGGCATTAGACACTAGCCAGCAATGTAGGAAATTTTGTCCACATGTTGTGGCTAGGAGGGTTCAAGAACATTCTAAATTGTAAACAGCAAGGTGTCAATACCTTAGCTGTATGTTACTTTTAGAACAGTTAGAATTAGTAGAAGTCGAATAGCTTTAGTTTCAGTCCATCTGTCATGTTTCAGTTAATTCGAATAATTTGTAGTTAGGCTTTTGATTAACCAAAAACGGTCCTCACAAAGGAATCGAAGGGACATATGTTGATGTATAAATGTAACCCTCGGATTCATTGAAGGGGGCAGATTTTCGCAGTAAAGTTGTGGATAAAGCTTTTTCTTTAGTTTGAATAAAAGCAGTATTTCATTGACTATCTGCGTGTGATTGAATTAGTCTCTGTGTAAATTTGTTTGGCCCCGAGCATATTGTCCTGGGATTAATTCAATAAAGAGAATCACTGTGTAAGTCTCCACAATCCCTGTTTATGGTTGATTTTGGGTACCCATGAAATTGTCGCATTTCATTTTTTGATAGGCTGAGAATAATACATTAACCGACGTCACAGACGTAGTAGAATGCTAGTCTTGAATGAATGCTCCAATAGTATGGTTATCATAGAACTGTTGATACGGGTCATAGTGGAACCCCACTTATAACATAAATAGATTTGTTTTACTATTAATTGAAATCCAGAGCTGAGGTTAAAACCCGAGTTAGTGGATGGGAGAGTATAGGAAGGAAGGCGTTAACCACGGTCAATCACTGTACAAGAGCTGGAATCGGTATTGATTGCACCACTTTCGTGAGAATAGTGGTATTTGAGAATTTGGAGTGATTCCTTAGAATGATCGACATGTAGCATAAGTCGGATTTCTGAAACCGCGCTCATCGCACATTATCTATCGACTGGGGAGGCAGCGCGATATGAGTGTACGTCATCCAATCTGGAGGTTTGCTATCGAATGGTGACCACATGTAGGACTTGCATGAAGTTTAATAAAAGGTACGATGTATGTATTTCATTGGATTCCGCGATTGTATTTGTGGGCCCAGGGCGAAGGTATACTAAAGTGAGCATTGAAATCAGTTTATTAATATAAGCCGACGTATTGTAACCTTAGTATAAGGTTCGACGGAATATATTAAATTTCGGGGATATATTGAGATTTCTAAATTTGTTGAATATACTTATTTGTCAATTTCTCCAAAATTGATAAATAACCTTACAAAATACTGAGGAAGACTACGTGGAATTAACTCAATAGAAACGTTGACAGAGCTACTATAGAGAGACCAGACCTCCTTGGGGGCCGAATTCAGTCTTGTCACTGTCATTTGTGGTATCAAAGCTGTTTTTTTGAGTTGTTTTGGCAGTGAACTAACATGGCAATCCGAGTTGGTAGAAGTGCTCGTAGAAGGAGTTCTTACAGAGGAAGAGGAGGCAGAGGCAGAGGTAGAGAATTGAGGTGCTATAGATGTCATCAAGTGGGACACAAGCACTATGAGTGCCTAAAGAATATGGGTGCTGGCCTAAGAAATTCTATTGTTGCTCAGGCTGGAGAAGAGGCAGCAATTGAAGAGGCGATTTTGCCAGAAAAGGGAGAATCCCTGGTGGTTAATAAGGTCCTGTTGAAGCAAGCCAAAGAGGTCACTGAGCCTACACAGAGGAAGAATTTTTTTAGGAGCATATGAAAAGTCTAGGGGAAATGTTGCGAGCTAGTCATTGATAGTGGCAACACAGAAAATCTGGTTTCCACTGAGGTGATAGAGATGTTGAAGTTGAAGACAAGGGAGCATCCAACTCCCTACAAGGTGTCCTGGCTGCATAAAGGGCACCAGCTGATTGTAAAAGAACAGTGTGAGATAGAGCTGAAAATGGGAAATTAAAAAGACAAGGTCCTGTGTGATGTGATGCCCATGGATGTGTGTCACATACTGCTGGGTAGACCTTGGTAGTTTGACAGAGCAGCAGTGCATGATGGCAAGAAGAACACTTTCAAGTTCTTCAAATATGGGGTACATCATACATTGATACCAATGGAAGAAGGAGAACCATCAAGAAAAGTGGCTGACCCAAAGACCTTGTTGTTGAGCGGGAAGAAATATCTACAGCAGATTGAAGAAGAAGAGGTAAGCTTTGCTTTAGTTTGCAAACCTAAGGTAGTTCTTACTTCTACAAATATTTATGATTTACCAATAGAAATCCAAGAGATGTTAGACAGTTATTGTGACATTGTTGTGGATGATTTACTTGATGAGCTGCCACCTATGAGAAAGATTAGCCATCAGATAGATTTTATCCCTGGTTCAAATCTTCCAAATAAGGCAGCCTACAGAATGACTCCCACAGAGAATGAGGAAATCAGGAAGCAAGTATAGGAATTGGTGGACAAGGGACTGATCATAGAAATTTTGAGTCCATGTGCAGTACTAGCAGTATTGAGCCCAAAGAAGGATGGAGGCTGGAGGATGTTGTTGGGTCATGAATACGACCAATTTTTAACACTTATTTCATCCATTCTTACTCTTCTTTATCATGTCATTTATTATAATTTATAATATAAATCCATTTTATAATGATTTATGCTCTTATGGATGAATATTATTTCCTCTCCTTTAATTTTAATAAATTGATGATTATTATGCATAATTTTATCAATGATGGTTTAATAATATATTTTGTAACATCACTTACCATTTTAGCCTCCAAGATATTTTCCAGACTGCAGATTTGATTTCCAAATCATTATGAAATATTCCAAATCCGCCGGAATAAGAAGTGACAGTTTTGCGGTTAAGATTCTGGGAAAATGAAGAAGAATCTGGAAAATCCGGAACATGCGTTTTGTCCAGAACGGACCCAATTAACTTTAGTAAAGAATGGTTTGCCCAAATTTGGCTTGTATTGAGAGATACGTAGGGTTCTTTGAACACGATCTTCTCATATTTGTTGTTGCGGCCGTCCTCCAAATCTCAGCTGCAAAGCCAAATTCGCCTTGCTCTTGTTCAAAGATTGTTGGAAATATATTTTCTGGTTGATCATATTGTTATGGAAGATTATATTTACTATTTAATTTCTCTTCCTTCTGATTATAAAAGGATAACATGTATTGTGTATTGAGAGAGGATGGAGAACAATAGATGATTATTGAATTCCCTTTGTAACATTGTAATTCCTTGACTCTTGTGAGCAAAGAGAAACTGATGTAAAAGGTATTTCATGTTTGATTAATACAAAGAGGCGTTTTCATTCCATTTCTCAAGCTCTGTAGTAGCCCAGTGGCGCTTTCACTGGCGGTTGAGGGCCCGGCCATGGTGGAGCGATCCGCTGTTTGTATTTCTATTCTTTTATTTCTGTTGTGTGATAATAGCATTTATATTTATTACGATTACAGAGTTATTTGATTGTTGTTCATATTGCTGTTCCATTTCTGTTTATTGTTTATTTCTAATTCATAGCTTTAGATTAGCAAACAAATGAGTTATAGTTACATGCTGCTGTTCCTTTCCAGCTTCGTTTCCTTTAAATTTCTTTTATTGAATTTTCTTTTGTTTCGACTGCTTTAAAATCTCCAACTGTAGAGGATAGAGGTTATTGCTCCTAAGTCCCCAGATTGGTTATCTTGCATCGATTTATAAGGGAAAGAGTTACTGCTACTGCATCCCTGATCGATGTTTTGCAATATTGATGTAGTTTAATCTTTCCATTTCATGTCACTGTAAGTAGGCTTCTTTACAAGCATTTGTAACCTTTGCATTTGTTATTCTTTACTACATCTTCACAGCATTACTCTTGGATAAATTGCTGCCTCAGACTGAGTACACTCTTGAAATAAAAAGTCGCTCCCAGATTGATAATTAATGTAGGCTAATTAGGTGTTCAAACAATACCTTTTTATGCCCCAACATATGTGTACTGATTCCAGAGATATCAATAAGATAACAATCAAGTACAGATTCCCTTTGCCCAGAGTTGAGGATTTAATGGATTGTTTGAGTGGTGCTAAATATTTTTCAAAGTTAGATTTAAAAAGTGGATATCATCAGATTAGAATAAAAGAGGGTGATGAGTGGAAAACTGCCTTTAAAACGAATGAAGGACTGTATGAATGGATGGTAATGCCTTTTGGGTTGTCAAATGCACCTAACACTTTTATGAGACTTATGAATGAAGTGTTGAAAGAATTCATTGGTAAATTTGTGATAGTGTATCTGGATGATATATTAGTTTTCAGCAAAACTAAAGAAGAACATTTAAGGCATCTTAATTATGTCTTGAAGAAGCTGCACCAAGAGAAACTGCTGATAAACTTAAAGAAATGCTCATTCATGAAGGAAGAGTTGGTGTATTTTGGTTTTGTTGTTTCTGAAAAAGGATTGAAGATGGACCCAGAAAAGGTAAAGGAAATTGTGGAGTGGCCTTCACCCAGGAATGTTTTTGAGGTAAGAAGTTTCCATGGACTTGCCAGTTTTTATAGGGAATTTATAAGAAAATTCAGTAAGATTAATGCACCCATCATTGAGACAATAAATAATAGCAAACAACCATTTAAATGGACTACTGAAGCAGAAAGGAATTTTAAACTTTTGAAGCGAAAGATAACTGAAATGCCTATTTTGATTGTGCCTGATTTTACTAAACCATTTCAAGTAAAGTGCGATGCCATTGGAGAAGCCATTGGAGCTGTGTTGAGTCAGGATGATAGGCCTATAGCTTATTTCAGTGAAAATTTGAATGACACTAGAAGGAAGTATTCCTCTTATGAGAATGAATTCTATGCAATCGTTTAGGCATTGAAGAAGTGGAGACATTATTTAATGTCCAAAGAATTTGTGTTATACTCTGACAATCATGCTTTGCAGTACATTGCACAGCAGCCCAAGTTAAATCATAAGCATGCCGAATGGGTTGAGTATCTCCAAGGTTTTACCTTTTTTTTTAAACATATAAGTGGCCAAGCAAATAAAGTAGCTGATGCTTTGAGTAGGAGGCACATGCTTGTTCAAGAAACAAATTTTGAAGTTGTAGGATTTAATTTCCTCAAAGAACTGTATAAAACATATTCTGATTTTAAGGAAGCATTTGAAGCATGTTGTAACCCTATTCTAACATATAGAAGCCAGTGGCTCGATTATTTTCTACAGGAGGACTTACTATTCAGGAGAAACCAACTGTGTGTACCAAAATGTTCTATGAGAGAAAATTTGATCAAGGAGAAGCATAGTGGTGGACTTGTTGGACACTTTGGTACTGATAAAACTTATGAGCAACTGAATCACTTCTATTATTGGCCTAATATGAGAGAAAAAGTGGAAAATTTTGTGAAGAATTTCAAAATCTGTCAGTATGCCAAAGGGAGGAGCCAGAATGCAGGATTGTACACTCCCTTGCCTATTCTAGACAGTCCTTGGGACATGGTGAGTATGTATTTTGTTCTAGGATTTCCCAAGACTCAGAGAGGGAATGATGCAGTCTTTGTTGTAGTGGATAGATTTTCCAAAATGGCACATTTTATTCCATGTTACAAAACTAGTGATGCCACACATGTTGCTAACTTGTTTTTCAAAGAAGTTGTTAGGTTGCATGGGTTTCCCAAGGGTATTGTTTCAGACAGAGACACCAGATTTGTGGGCCATTTTTGGAGGACATTGTGGAAGAAACTTGGTACCAAAATGAGTTTCATCTCAGCTTATCATCCTCAGACCGATGGACAAACTGAGGTAGTGAATATAAGTCTGGAAAATTTGTTGAGAATTCTTGCAGGAGAGCATCCCAAGCAGTGGGATCATATTTTTCCCAAGGCAGAATATGCATATAATGACTCACCAAGTACAAGCACAGGGCAGATTCCATTCCATATTGTTTATGGAATGTACCCCAGAGGAATATCAGAGTTGAGAAATCTTGGAAGGGCAGAGCTGAGAAGTGTTGATGGTGAAGAATTTGCTTCAGAGATCCAAGTCATCCATGAACAAGTGAAACAACAGCTACAAGGTAGCAGCATCAGATACAAAGGAAGAGTAGACTTGAACAGAAGAGAAGTCCATTTTGAATTAGGAGATCAGGTTTTGGCGCACTTGAGAAAGGAGAGATTCCCAAAGAAGCAGTACAACAAACTAAAGTTTAAAAAGATTGGACCATGCAGGATACTTAGAAAGTTTTATGCGAATGCTTATGAGATTGAATTGCCACCTGATGTTGGAATATCACCCATTTTTAATGTTGCAGATTTGTATAAGTATGAAGATGATGGTGTAGAAGAAGAACCAGCTGGCAGAGAACAGATTGAATGTGTAAAGCAACTACCCCCAACACAACCATTATAACCAAAGAAGATATTGGACAAGAGAGTGTTCAAGAAGACCAGAGGACAAGAGTACTTTCAGTACTTAATTAAATGGAAGGACCAACCAGAGGAAGATGCCACTTGGATGACTGAAGGAATGTTGCAGAAGATAGGCAAATCAATGGAAGAGCTCATGGACAGGAGCCAATGAAGAAAATCGCCCTTGGGAGTCTGATGCAAGGGCATTACACACTAGCCAGCAATGTAGGAAATTTTGTCCACATGTTGTGGCCAGGAGGGTTCAAGAGAATTCTAAATTGTAAACAGCAAGGTGTCAATCCCTTAGCTGTATGTTACTTTTAGAATAGTTAGAATCAGTAGAAGTTGAATAGCTTTAGTTTTATTCCATCTGTCATGTTTCAGTTAATTCGAATAATTTGTAGTTAGGCTTTTGATTAACCAAAAATGGTCCTCACAGAGGAACCGAAGGGACATATGTTGATGTATAAATGTAACCCCTGGATTCATTGAAGGGGGGAGATTTTCACAGTAAAGTTGTGGATAAAGCTTTTGCTTTAGATTGAATAAAAGTAGTATTTCACTGACTATCTGTGTGTGATTGAATTAATCTCTGTGTAAAATTTTTTGGCCGCGAGCATATTGTCCCGTGATTAATTCAATAAAGAGAATCGCTGTGTAAGTCTCCGCAATCCTTGTCTATGGTTGATTTTGGGTACCCATGAAATTGTCGCATTTAATTTTGTGATAGGCTGAGAATGATACATTAACTGGCATCACAGACGTAGTAGAATGCCAGTCTTGAATGAATTCTCCAGTAGTATGGTTATCATAGAACTGTTGATACGGGTCATAGTGGAACCCCACTTATAATAGAAATAGATTTGTTTTACTGTTAATTGAAATCCGGAGCCGAGGTTAGAACCTGAGTTAGTGGATGGGAGAGTATAGGAAGGAAGGCGTTAACCATGGTCAATCACTATACAAGAGCTAGAAGCGGTATTGATCGCACCACTTTCGTGAGAATAGTGGTATTTGAGAATTTGGAGCGATTCCATAGAACGGTCGACATGTAGCATAAGCCGGATTTCTGAAACCGTGCTCATCGCACATTATCTATCGACTGGGGAGGCAGCGCGATATGAGTGTACGTTGTCCGATCTGGAGGTTTGCTATCGAACGGTGACCGCATCCAGGACTTGCATGAAGTTTAATAAAAGGTACGATGTCTGTATTTCATTGGATTCCACAATTGTATTTGTGGGCCCGGGGCGAAGGTATACTAAAGTGAGCATTGAAATCAGTTTATTAATATAAGCCGATGTATTGTAACCTTAGTATAAGGTTCGAAGGAATATATTAAAGTTTAGGGATATATTGAGATTTCTAAAGTTGTTGAATATACTTATTTGTCAATTTCTCCAAAATTGATAAATAACCTTACAAAAGACTGAGGAAGACTATGTGGAATTAACTCAAGAGAAATGCTGACAGAGCTACTGTAGAGAGACCAACTCTCCTTGGGGGCCGAATTCAGTCTTTTCGCTGTCAGAGACTTGTCCCTGTGATATTTTTGAAGTCTTTGGACTGTGTTTAAAGTGGTTTAATACTTGTTTCTCTCTTGGTTGTTTGAATACCATATCATTTAGTGAAATCTTCGTTTATTGTGCTTGCAATTCTATCTTGTGCACCGAGATCTTTTTCTAAAGATTCGTGGCTGTTCTAAGTATTCAGGACAGAGAACTTTTGCTTATTTGCTCTTTCCTCGCTTTATGAGTTTCTTTGCATCTTGATTTTTGCCTCTTTTTGCATTTGGTTTTCTTGATTTCATTGACTAGGTCTTGTTGCAATTTTCGAAGAGTCTCTTTTGATTCTTTGGAGTCTCAGTTTGCCGCAAGTTTATGCTATTGTACTGAGTTGATTTTTTGAGTTTCTTCTCTTCCTCTTGCTCATATAAGTCCTGTTACGAGAGTGGCACAGTTGGCTTAGAAAATTTTGTTGAAGTTTTTTCTCGAAATTCAAAGTTTTTTTGGCTCAGTGATTTGATAGTTTCTTGGTCTTTTTTGAAGTCTCTTTTCTTCATAAAACTCAAAATCCAAAAAACATTTTTGTTTCCCATTGCTTTTGTTTTGGTTTATGGTTTTTTTTTATGGTTTCTTTTTACCTTTTTGAAGCCTTGGTGAACTCTTTTTCATTCGGTTCGTGACTTGATTGGGAAGGGAATCTTCTTTTGATTTCATTCTGTTATATTAAGTCTAATTTTTGGTGTTTTTTGAGCTTCTGATTTGGAATTAGATTGATGGATTGCCAAAAAGTGATTGAACCTTAGTATCATTAGAGATTTCTCTTTGCTTTCTTAGGTCTTGCATCTTAGAATTTACATGCCATTAGTGATTTGCATTAGGTGCACATAATAATTTTAGTCTTTTTCATAATTTTTTGTGTGTGAGGTCTGGTTATCTGAAAAGAGAAGTAAAATATATAGTCTCGTAGAACCTGTGTAGAAATCACTCTTCATTGAAAGGCAATTAGTGCATTTTCATATAGTTTGGTTTTCATTGGTTTCTTGTTGCATCATACAAACATCATTGGTTTCACTTCCATATTCCCTTGACATAAAATAACATCCAATTAAAATAAGCGATATAAATTAAAAACAACTAGCAATTTTTGTTTTTAGTGTCATAGTTGGCCTTGGATTAGGTGAGTGGAGAGTTAACTCTCCAAGGCCGCTCAGATTTTCAAACATAGAAGTTTATTAATGAGCGAAATCCAACACCGTTAGGTGGATCAGGAAAGCTCTCCTCCAGAGAGTCAAGCACAAGGGAAAGTGAAGGTAGAGAAGAGAGATACCCCCTCTCCGATTTGTTGAATCTTGACCTAAGACCGTTCCGCCCAGCTGCTGACATGGACTGGTGTCCTTAGTTTCCCATCTTATGCATCACACAGGTGACTGCGAGGGGGAATACCTGTGGTACCTGAGGCAGACCTTGTATCACTTCCAGTAGTACTTCTAGAGGGTGCCCTTGCGAAGCTTGGGTACTTGCACCGGCAAAGGTTGTTGTTAAGAGGTCAGTGTAACTGCCTCTATTACCTTCGCTAGTGGATCTGGGTTGTAATTAACCCAGAATACTTTCGGGAGGTCCTATTTTTAACTTTCCTGTATTTTGGTGTCTGGTCCTAATCACTTGGAGTGGAAATACTTGAAGGCCGTTTACTTGGCTGTATCTTAGGGACTTTGTAGTGAGTGCTATTTTCTCCTAGCTTGCTTAGCTTTATACTTTTTTGAGTCTAATCAATCTTTTAAAGTAGCTGATCGATCGATTCGTCGATCGAGACGACTTCGTGGGTTGTCTCCCGTGAGTGCCGAGCCTTCTTCAAGAAGGCGTAGGAGCAATTCAGAAGGTGGTTATCACCCGGTGTTATCTGACGCAACAGAGAGAGATCCTCCATTAGGACTTGAGGTTTTTGCAGCTGGTCTTGGTGTTGGTTTCAGTACTGAGAGGAGTACTCCACCCACCTCGAGATTTTTATTTCCAGAAGTAGAAGTAGAGGAAGTACCTCAATCTCTTGAATCGCTTCCATCTCCTCTTTCTTCTAATTATCCTTATATCATCGAGTACATCAGACCTGAGTTTGAGAGACCTAAGAGTCCTTATCCATCACATTCTTACCTTTTGATGGCCACAACTGGGAACACAGCTTCAGCTGTGAGTGCTGCAGGTATTCAGACTCCTCCTAAAGCTGAGGGTGGAGGCACTATTGCTATATCTTCGATTGCTTCTAGTGTTGTTATGTTTGGTTCCGGTTATACCCAGGCACAAGCTTCTCAATCTGGTCCATTTTGTCTTGGAATGTCCATTAGTGGAATTCCTCTGTTTTCCTTTTCTATTGCTACAACTACATCTGCACCCATCTCCTCTATGGCTAATGGATTGACTTCTTTTTAAGGGTTCCCCTTTGGAAGAGGACATATTCCTCACTCGAATCCTTCCTTAGGGTATTTTCCTTTTACTTCCTAGACTCAGAATTTTAATCCATGGTTTGGAGGTTAAAGTTCTACTACCTTCATGGGGTGGAACCCTATCTTTACAACAGTAGGGGCAGGGAATCAGTTTCTCACTGGTCACCAAGGGAATATTCTTGTCTCTTCATCTAGTGCTTATCAGGCTTTTTCTCCCTTTTCAAATGCTTGGAACCCTTATCAGGGGGTTTCTTCTTCATTCACTACTTCAGTAGGGGGAACTGGTCTGGTTTATAGTAACTCTCTGTTGGGAGGGGGTCCTTCTCCAAATTCTAAGTCACAAGGAATTTCCTATGGCCCAACGTTTTCTACGAACTCTTTCTAGCAACCTGGTGCCTCATCAAATCCAGGGTATTATTTTCAGAATGTGGGAAATTCTTCCTATCAAGGATGGAATTCTCGGGCTCCTCCTCGTTTACCATTTCTGGCAACGTTAAACTTGCCAAATTTGTCAAATTTGACTAATGATCCAATCCGATATAGCCCGGGGTGACCTCCAGTCCCCACCAAACTACCTTCAGACATTCCAAAATTTGAAGGAAAGAATGGAGAGGATCTGGCATATCACATCACCACTTTTCATCTTTGGTGTTCATCAAACTCCCTGATCGATGATTCGATTAGGTTGAGATTATTTCAGTGCACCTTGATGGGAAATGAAGCTAAGTGGCATATTGAGTTACCTGAGGGTAGTTTTGCCACTTTTGGAGATCTGGCTACCATGTTTCTAAATCACTTTCAGTTGCCTGTTCATTATGATGCCGAGACTGAACTCTTGGCTAATTTTAAGCAGGACAAGAAAACCCACATTTCTGATCATATTCAGGAATGGCGAAGAAGGAAGCAGCTCATTAAAGCTTATATTCCAAATGAATTCCTTCTAGAATGGTTTTTGAAATCATTGCAGCTAGATATTTTGAAGGATGTATCCTTGTATGGGGTATTTTCTGAGGAACAGGCCATTTTCAGGGCCCAAAAATTAGAACTAATTTATTCTCAGTCTGGATTCTGTTATTTCCTAAATCTACCTTAGGCTGAAGGAAGGCAGAGTTTAGGGTAACATCAAACCACGCTCAGTCTGGTAGCTAGCCCTACCAGAACACGAGAGGGCTCTCTCCGGGTCAATCTCAGTGAAAATTAATCAATAGGGCTTGATATGACTGAAATAAAAGCTAATTTTAGGCTAGGTATATAATTGAAGGATTTTGTTTGTGTTTTTGGGGGTTTTTGTTAGATCAAAGGGAAAGGCAGTTTTGGGTGCGGGGATTAGGCCTAGTTTTTGCAGAGTTCTGATTCAGGCAAGGAAGGCAATAGTTTTGATGCTTTAGATTGAATGAATGGATGGATCAGACCGGTGAGGAGCTGAAGAGGGCAAGAGGGTCTCAAGAGTCCTCCTCAAACAGATGAAAACATGGAAAATTAAACAAAACTGAAGGCAGAGCAAAGCAAGCTAATGAATTCCACCTTTAACACTCATTTGTTTAATTTAAGAAGAAAGGAGAAGGAAAATGGTACACATAAACATCAGTGAACTTACAATTACATAGAGAAAAAAACCATCAAAACACAGAGCCACAAGGATCCCAAAGAGTGTTGCAAACCCTGGTCTATTCCTTTTCCAAAATTGCAGAAATGAAATGTACAATGAAGTGCCAAGCAATCCCAAATGTCCAACCCTGAAAACGACTGAAAAAATACATAATATAGACAAGCCTAACTCCTCCCCATGCCTCTAGGGGTCGAGCTCATCATTCTAGGAGCTGTTTCAACCATATCTAAACTAGGAACTGAAAAATAGGCAATGAAACAACTTGCCTCTATATGCTAGGAAACTGATCCATTCACTTACATTTCACCTTTTGGTGAATGAATCTTCTAGAATGAGTAAAAATGTGCCAAAATTACATCATGGCCATGAAATTACATCAAGGTACATCAATATTTACATGAAAAAGTCAAACTGGCCAAAACTAGGCGAAATTCTGAACTGCTGAGTGAAAAATAGGCCAAATTCCTCTATGCGCCGCGCTTGAAATCTCTATGCGTAGCACAAGTTTGGAGCTGATTTTTAGGGCCTTCCCGAAGTAAAAATTGAGCGCAATATAGCTAGTTGGAAATCCATACCTGTCTACTTTCCAACTCAAGTGGAATTTATGGATTTGGTTGCCATTTGCCCCTCCAAACGTTCAATCTACCAACACTGCTTCTTGTGTGTGCAAAAAGTGGCAGAAAGGCCATTTTTAGGGTGTTTTTGACCCGTTAGAAAACCCATAACTTGATTAAATCCTTAGGTAATCCATGAGCATGCATAAATTTTGATAACAAATCCAGAAATGCAAAGTTTTCCCCCTGAAGAGCTGCCAATTATAAGCGCGCCCCAAGTGGCGCTATGCGTCGGGCAGGAAAATCTGTTTTGTGACCAAAAAATTCAAAATTGACAAAATTTTTCCCAAATTTCTTGAAATTTGGGCTGAAGGTCCCTCATCAAGTACTATGCTCAGCCAAAGAATCTTCGACCAAGATTTGGAGCCTATCATGCCTTTTGCGACGCTTCAGTGCCCTCCTTAGCCTCGCTTTCAGGTGATACGCGCCTTGCAAACGAATGTGCGCGCCCAATAATGGTTCTTCATGTGTCTGAGCATGTTCTTCTCTTTTTTTGCCTTCTCCAACAACTTCTCAAGATGAATGTTGACCCTCTCAAGCCAAGTCTCTCTATCGGCCTCAATCTCCCGCTCAATAGGTGTCATCTCTATTGGGATTCTTCGAGCAACTTGCCGATTCTCACAGATCTTTTTCAACTCCATGATCGTCTTCTGATCCTCCAACTGCTTGTTTCACTGCTCTAGATAGTTTATGATCCATTGAGCTCTCTACAACTTGTCGGTCAATGTGTCGATCTCGGCCTTCTGTTCCTGAATGATCTCTCTCAACTTTGAGCTTGGAGAGCTCAAATCCTCATCAATCAATACGAAATCAGTATCCTAGCCTCCTACGAAATCAGTATCCTGGCCTTCTGAAGGGCCCTCATCCTACATGGGCCTCTTACCTCTGTCTTGTACCTGTACCTGTGCTGCTAATGATGGCAACGATACCCCTTCCACCCCGGGTGGAGATAGTACTCGTCGGGCTGCTGCAAATAATACTCTCATGCCTCTCTGATAAGTGACATACACTAGCACACTGATAGGCTCTATCTCGTGACCTTCAAATTGATGTGAAGGTTCACCTGCATCATGGAAAATCTCCGGAGGAGGTTGAGGGGCTGTGAAGAAGTCATGGGAAATGAAATATTCCCATGCAATGCCCTGCAATCCAAGCTGATGTACCACAATGATATTGACGAGCTCATAATGATAAATGTTGTTGTATTGCTGCTTGGGAGTTTTCTTCTTCACAAGAGTAGTCATTCTCTTGATGATTTGGCACATGAAATACGGAATGTTCATCACCCTCACTCTCGTGAAATGCATCAATAACCTGATGTGGTAGGCACAGAGGCGTGAAAATCGGCCCTCACAACTGAAGTATCTGATAATGAGTCTCATCAAAGGCGCATAGGATTCCTTCAGAAACCGGAATGGGAATACCCTGCTGAGCTGCCTCACATAGCTAGGCCTGATGTATGGTTCATAATGCACTCTGTCCACCTGCTATCTCTTGTTCCACTCCTCACCTATATTCAGTATTCATGTTGCCTGAGAAATGGTTTCCGGTGTCAAGGTGAAATTTACACCAGCAAGAGTTACCTGACCATCATGCAAATGTAAAACAAATAACCGAGCCAACTCTTGATGATGCTGAATCCGAGCAATCATCTCACAATACCGAAAGCATGACTGCTCTCGAAAACATGCCATGGCATGTGGGCATGCCTGCAACTGAGTCAATGAGGTGGGCTCTTCTCTCACATGTTTGCCACCTTTACGAGGCCTTCTCGGTGCATGTAGCTTAGTGGTAGAATCACTGTCTTGTTCATATGATGAATCAGTGTCCGTCTCCATGGTGTGCAAGGTATATGTCAAGTGTATGTTTGGTTTGTTGAAAATGAGAAATTGGTGCCTTTGTTTCAATCACCAAAATATGTGCCAAGTAGGAAGGGACTGTGGGAAATATGACAGTGGGAACAATGGACTATAATCAAGTGAGATTTAAAATGTGAGGACAGTCACTTGACTGTGTTTGGGAATTTGGGGTCAAGAATTTTTCCAAATGATATGGGGAAATGAATAAGGATAAGGAATGAAAGGATTGAGGGATAGATATAAATGGGAATAAGTGATATGAGTGGTTTTTGGATATAAGGGAATAAGGGATTGACAATAATGGTAGGATTACAGTGATGGGAAAGGAACCATAGGTGAGGAATGGGATTTGAACTACTTGGCACCAAAATCAAACTTTAGCAATCAAATTCAAACCCTAAGGAGCAGTTTTTGACCACATGAGAGGGTTTATAATTTCAACAATCAAACTCTTATATCCTTCCCTCCAAACAACACCAAACACAAGCTAATAGAAATTGCAAGGGCTCACAAACTTACTTGGATCATAGAAGGCTGAGTCGTTTTGAAATTTTATGGAGAAATGAAGAAAATTTCACTTGTCGGCCCTGTGCGCCGCGCGCACAACCCAGTGCGCCGCGACCAATATGTGCGTTGCGCACGTTTAAAAAAAACACAGCGATGGGCAGCCCTATGCGCCGCGATTGCTATGTGCATCACGCCTTCTCCCAACGCGTCCCGCAACTGATTTCAACACACAGTCCGGCCTTAAACAAATGCTTTCGCTCCTCCACACTTGATTTGGCTTTCACTCTTGTTTCTTGGTGCAAATGAACTGTTTGAATGGTGAAAATATATTGTATAGCCATTAGACCTTGATTTTTAATTTAGAAAACCCACTTTCTAGTGTTTGGCTTTGGCACTTTTCGCTTTTTAATATAAACTATGTTTTTGGTTTGTTTCCTTTGAATGAATGATGAAACTTTTGTCAATTTTTTGCAGGGATGACTAGCATTGGATTTGGCGAAGGTGACCGAAATTTTTTTTGAAGAATTTCACAAATTTGAATTTTTGAAAATTAGATGGCATTTATTACAAAAGACGAAATTGACGATTTTACTTCAAAACATAGTTTTGAAGAAAAATCATTATCAAGCAATATGACGATGAAATTTTTGCAATAAAAACTTATTTCGAACCTCCCTCATGTGTCTGCTCACATTATTAGACATTCTGAAGATGAAACTTATAACCCTATTATTGACTAAAATGACTCTTCGCTGACCAAGAGAGACCAAACGGGACTATAAATGGTAATGAAATTAACTTTGGTGAACTTTGATGATCAAACCTGGCAGGCAGCGAGGTACAAGACATGAGGGACATGAGTGACAAGTTCCTTCCATTAGAAGGCGAGTAATCCTAATGGAATGCAAATGACTGAAATGAATGAGACACCTAAAATGAAATGCAACAAAAGAGATTTTGACCTGTGACGGAGGGATGAAAAAGACTGCTCTAACTCATTCCTTTCGTAACAACCTCATTTTTGTGAGGACACTTTGTTGAAAAATGCCCAACCTCACCACTTTCGAAACATATCAATATAATTTTACCTTTGAATTTCCCCGTACCTATTCTCATTTT
The DNA here is from genome assembly GCA_034641835.2 of Pinus albicaulis. Taxonomy (NCBI): domain Eukaryota; kingdom Viridiplantae; phylum Streptophyta; class Pinopsida; order Pinales; family Pinaceae; genus Pinus; species Pinus albicaulis. Next base: position 152,053 of record JAXQQM020083961.1, read on the forward strand.
TCACGTGAAGTAGGAAAATTATGTATCTGAAAATTCTTCTTCATATTCTTCCTTTTCTTCTTCCTTACAACTACAAGTTTTCTCTTTTGGAGTATGCTTGTCCTTACTAGTTCTCTTGGATGCAGAAAATGTTGTTTCTAGGTGAGATGTGTCGTCCTCTTCTTCAATCCTCATTTCATATGCTGTAAGCACTCCATGAAATTCATCTTTGCTGAGATTTGCTAGATTCGAACTATATTCCAAGACAGATACCTTTGGGTTGAATCTTGCTGACAAGGTTCTAAGGATATTTTGGACAACAATTTTCGTGTCGATGAGTTCTCCCAAACCTTCCAATGCATTTGTTATTTCATCAACATGTTGTAAGTATGCATCAATATTTTCATCTTCCTTCATATTGAGTTGCTCAAATTTTTCATGTATATTCTCAAGCTTGCCCCATACTTCTTTAGAATTTTTATAACTCAGTACCTTAAGATAGACATATTCGATAAGCCCACTAATAATGAAATCTTTATCCTTTGCATCATATACCATATTTTTCTTACCTTTTTCATCCTGGGTCACTGTAAATAAAATGAACCTGCATTCTTCCACTCCAAAGTGCGTAGTTATTTCCATTGAACATATGAAATCTATTCTTAGTATACTCCATGATCTCCTTCCAATTTTTATACTACTATTAAAGGAACCAAGCTCTGATACCAATTGTTGGAAACACTGAGGGGGGGGGGGGGGTGAATCATTATTTATTATCAATGAGAACTTTTAAATATTTTTCAGAGCATTAGTTAATATTCTATTATTCTTGATGTTTATCCAGTAACAACAGTAAATAATAGAACACAATAGGCACACGAATGTTAGGTGGAAAACCCCCTCTAGATCAAAAACCATTGTACGATTTTCTAATAAATTCTTTAATCTTTAGCCTCAACTGAAATGAAAGGTACAACTTCATAGAATTATAGAAAATAATTCTTCTCCAACTACCACCGGAATGATGCCCCAATGCCCTGGTTTCTTCAGTAGTCAAATGAATGGATGCCCCGACATCCTAGACCAGCCTACAACCTTGAAGTGTTCACAGGCTCCAACCTATAGGTGACTTCATGCACCAACCTAGCACCTCCCTACCACCCTATAATGATCAGAAATAAGACAAGAGTGTGGACTCCCCTACCAAGGAAAATGATCCACGATACAATATGATTCACAATGATTTTTTTGAACTAGACAAATCACCCAATCACACTATGGCCTGCAGCCGAACCACAACATTATCCAACAATAACACTTATACCTCCCAACAATGCCTCTCCAACTCTAAGAAAATTGACTCTTTTATAATAATGACTCATTTACAATTTTAAAAATGATGATTTTTACATTACTGACTTTTGATATGACCTGATACTTGACTTGACACTGCTTCTTTGAACACTAGCAGTTGTTGAGATCTTTTTGTGCTTGCTTCAAGTAATGGTACTTTGGCATTGCATTTCCCTTCTAGTATGTGTCTAAGTTGTCCTATTTTTTCCTCCTTCCTACACATGCATTAATGAAAAATAACCAAACCAATATACAAACAAAATACTTACACTATCCTACAAACCATATGTCAGAGAAATATTCAAAATTCAAATGTAAATACGTTCAAAATTTATGAACAAAACCTAATCAAACATACATAGAAAATTCTTACAATGTCTTACAAAAACACATGTCAGAGATGATATTCAAATTAAAATTCAAACACTAATCATACAAACCTTGTTTTAGCGGACTTACCCTTGACTATTGATGTGTTGTCCTTACTGCAGTTATCCTTGAATGCATAATTTTTCTTTCCTTCTAGAAGCTCGATATTGAATCTAATGTATCTATGTAATTTTGGATCTCCAAGGTCTGAAATTGTGGCCTATGGTAGCCCTCTGTCTTCTCTTTCCAACCCCATAGGTTTGATCAATATTGCATTCTTCAAGAAATATTTATTCCCAATCTCCTACGATGACCTGATTATAGACCAGTTCAGTAGAGCTAACTTGTACGAAGTGCTACATGTCATTGTTTCAAACTTCGGTTCTAAAAACAATATCCAAAAAACTACAATCCATCCTCTTTCTGTCACTTTTTACAAAATTTGAATCCAATGCTCAGAGAGAAAGATTGAAGTGGTTAGCGGGAACGAGCACCGGTAGCGCGAGACGGTGTGTGTTACTCTTAAGGCGCCGGGAACATAATTGACTACTCACATGCAGGAAAAAAACAAGGGTTTTTTTTTGAGTCTCTGCTCAGGGACTTGTCAACAGAAAGAATATTACTCTCATGTAAAGGAATACAATGATGGTCTTTGCAAGGCATGACACTACTTATTTATCATGGAAATGACCCTCCAATGGGCGATATGGGGATTGCAGGGACAGTGAAAAAATGTTGTGTAACACCCCCAAGTCCCCCATGATCCCCTTAAGTTCCGAAAAATTCATCGGGAATAAGTCTTGATATTTTGTGAGTAATTCTGCAACCTTGCCTACTGTCTCATCATCCCAGCAATCCCCAATTTTAGCCAACTTGGGTTGTTCTTCTGTGCCAATGTTAACTTCTCGCAGCTTTCGAGGCTTCGTAACATCCACAGTGTGTAGTGGAGGGCCTGCAACCGCATGCTCCCCCTCTGACTAGTCTTCTATGGTTATATTGTGGTAGTTTAAAACATCCTGCATCTGTGTTTCCCATGTTGGTACCCCAAAGGCTGCATACGGGCTGGATTCACCAAACACAAAGGTATCTATATCCTACAGAGCTTCGTCAAGCACCTACGAGCCCCCTGTTAATCCAAATGTTCCCATAAATTCATCCTTTAAAGTTTCCCAGTGGCGGGTGCGCTGATGTAGGTCCACATCTAAGTAACATGTGGTGGGGATTGGTCCCAAGGCATGAATAAACAAGTGAACCCATTCTTCTGTAGTCCAATCACAACATTTTTCCATCTAAGTGAACAGATGCTCACGGGGGTCGCCAGGGCCAAGGAATGTTTTTACGCGCAAGTGGATTGGAGGTTCAAATCATAAGATCATCATATCCCTACACTCTTCCCAATCCTGGAACGCCCCCTTATGCATATCCCACCACCTTGTAGGCATTGCGTGCATAGCTAAATTAGGGGCCCATAACCTTCTCTCTCTTGGAACCTCAGCTTCAAATTCTCAGAAAAACTCCTTAATTCTACCAGTTCCGTCAAATTAGGGTAGGTCTCTCACCTCAAAGGAAATGCATCAGAAGTCCTTGGTGATCCTAAGGCAGCGCAACGTAGACACATCATGCAACCAATTCTGCCAATTTTCCATCTCTTTGTCGGAATCAGAGAAACATTTGCTATCCTTTTCCCAACAGAGTACACCATCGGCGGTGGGATTGATCCAATATTCGTCCCGTACCGTTAACTTATAAATATGATCCACATCTTCTTCCTCACGCACCGACTTTGTATACCATTCTCCTTCTGCAGGGTCTAATGGTACTATCAACTGTGTACCTTCATTTTCAAATACCATGCTCCTTTTCTTCAAATAAATGATACCTCCCATATCTATGGCCCAGTCTAATCCTAGGAGCATAGGATAGGGGTCCACATCTTCTATAATCTAAATGACCTCGAAGTCATCCCAAACCCTAACTCCTACAATATCTACCATGATCTTCGATAATCTTCCTAATGGTATGATCTTCTGTTGATTGGCCATGCGCAATTGGATGGTGGACCATTCCATCTTGGGTTCTCCCATTCGCTACCAAGTTTTCCTAGGTAGTACTTTCACATCTGAGCCTAGGTCCAGAATAACTTGATCCATCTTGTAATCACCAATTTGTGTGGTTAACCACATTTCCCTACCAGTGCACTTCTTATTCTTGTACAGTTTGTGTCCACCCTTAACTTCCATGGGTAGGGTTGCTCTTTCCGCATAGCTATCTATCAAAGCTTGGAGGTTTTCTACGGCCCTTTGGTTGCGTAGAAACTTCATACATGCCTGTAGAAATGGATTGAATTCATCATCGACTCTGAGGTTCATATGGGCCTGAGGAGTAGATGTCTCATCCTTAGCAAAGTCTCGGCAAGATGCGAAAAAGGTTTCCTTTTCCTTCTGTAAGTCCAAAAATTCTTGTTTGACGGATGATTTTCGGATACAAGGCTCTGCTTCAGCTTTCTCCATAGCTCCCTTGGTGGCCTTGCTACTGCGCGTTATGACAATAATGCTTGGCCCTTCATCTCGAGGTTCCACCATAACCCATTGTACATTCTGTGTAGGTGTCTGCTGCTTTTCTTGCATCTTGTCTATCAGAATTGGGCAGTCTTCTATCACATGGTCTAGCTATCTGCAGTATCTATAGGATTGTCTTGCAGGTTTCATGGAGTCCCTCGCAAAGTTCCCTATCTCTCCGCAGTTATAGCAGATTAGCTGTCCTCTTCCCCTACCTGTGCTTCCACCTCACCCCCCCCTGGCCCTAGCTAGGAAGCCACCCAAACCTAAGGGGGATCTTGGTGAAGAAGGGTATAATTGTACCCTATATAGGTTTCCCTAGTATATCATTAGGTCATAAGTTTGGCAGTTATGCTCATCATGTCCTACTGATCTGCAAAACCTACACCATTATTGCTTCACTTCTGGGACATATGCGGCAAGGCGGGGGCAGTGGTTGGCATCATGCAGTGAAAAAATGCGACAATCATCGCACCACAACACTGACCCACTTGGTCCCACAGCTTCCCTAGGATGCAACAGGCTGGGTCCCCCAGCCTGCATGTAGTCCACTAGCAGCGGACAGTTATCCTTGGTGTGGCCATTCACCCTGCATCGTATGCACCATCTGTCAGGGCTAGCCTATGATCGTCGTTCCTTCCACAGATTATCGATCTCCATGTGCATTGCCTCTAGTTGTCCTTGTATTTTTTGTACCCTTAACTGGGCATCATCTCTAGGCCCATCTTCCAACCTTCATAGCAATCTCCAAGGCTTTTTTTTGGTGATTCAATGGCTTGATGATCCATTGGTACGCGCGGTGGGGCAACAACATAGCAATGGTATAGAACTCACAATGTTCATGAACTTTGTTTCTATAAATCTAGAACCGATACTTAGTCATCTTTAGATAGTGAAAATTATGGATGACTAACAGTGGCTTCACTTGGGGAGGGCAGCTCCTTTTAAGGAGGTGTCCAGAACTTTCAGATCTCTTAGTTTATGAAGACTAGTGTCTCATCCATTGGGTAGATTTTTACCTCTTTCACTTGTTTATGCTTGCTTGAAGCTGTGATATTTAGTAATCTGAAAAAACATGATTAACATCAACATCATCTCTACCTACCCAACCTACTTGCCTAACATTTTTTCTTCCTTGGGTGCATTTGAATTGGCAAACCCTTGACAGTTTTATTTTTGAAAACACAAATCAAACTATCTAATTGTACCCTTATTTCTTCCAAGAGTTCATATTAGGCTAATGAACTCTCTTATTCTCTACCTAGTCTAATCATTTGTCAAGATTAAGATGTTTGACAAAATTTATTCTCTATTCTACTAACATGAAATTGAAAACATGGTTTAAATCAAGATTAGGCAATCTGACTTACCATGGGTTGTGGCATTAGAACAAGCTGCACACAAACATTATTTTGCATAAAAGTAAAATAGAAAGATAAGGGTTGTGATCTATTATTTGTTATGCATCCTTATCTTCCTCCTTGGTTTTGTTTTGAGCATGTGGAACTAGTATCTTTCATTCCTAATCTACTTATTTTCACGAGTCAAGTTTGAATGATTTTGACAAGCATCTTTCTCACTAACTTATCAACAATAAATTGAAAACATGTTCAGCCATGATTAGGCTAGATGACTGAATAAGACTTCTTTATGAACAAGTAGTGGCATTTAGGCTTGCACACTTTCAGTAAGACTATTTTTTGGGTATGGGGCTATACCTCTTCTTTTCATCTGCCCTCTTTTTCATTTTTCTTTGTATTTTACTTTTTCTCTCTTATTGGTCAAAACAATCTAAAACTAAAGGTAAAAAGATTTTCATAGTCCTGAGCTTATTTTCTTGCCTATCTATCCTAATCTAACCTATACATGATATACATCCAGCTGGTGAACTCTCTTTTCCAATACATCCAATCAAGCAGATGATTCCATGAGGGATCTTGGTTTAGCTCTTTGAGGGTGTTGACAAAATTAAAAAGCCACTCCCCCCTCACTTTTGTTTGAACAGTAGTGTCTAAAATGTTCTTAAAATTATACATCAAACTTCCCTTAACATGTTTTACTCCCTCTTCAATTGCCTCCAACAAATCAGCAAAGGGATCTTGAAACAATACCTGGCTTAGAAGATTTGGGAGATAAGCTTGATCCAGGAATACTTCTTCCTTCACTTGGCTGAGCTTAGGACTCCTTTGGGAAAGAGATTCATCCTCTTCCTCATGATCATCTGAACTGGTAGACTCATCATAGATTGCAATGTTGTACTCTAGAAAATCTGATTTATTCTGAATGAATGGGTTGAATTATGTGAGGAGGCCATCATGTTGATGAGTAGGAGCACTCCTTGGCAGTAAGTCTTATTGCGAAGGTAGTTTAGCAACTCTTATGTGATTATCATTTTCCAAGTCTTCATCTGCAATTTGAAATTCAATGGGACTTGTTGGCTGCAATTCTGAAGCTGAGGAGGATTTTGTGTCCCAAATGATTTCCTCATCCCTTTCAGGAAAATACTTTTCATTAACAACTGGTTCAAGAAACTCATTATATTTCCCAACCTCATCATCAAAACTGAAAGACTGTTGATTTCTAATCATATGAAAATTATTTCTAAAGGACTAAAGTGAAGTAGAGCAAAGAGTCAGAGACTCCTCACTTACTTCTAAACTTTCAAGGCTTTCCTCATCAGTGTCATAGGTGACTTGTATTGGTTGATTACTTTTTTCAAGCTGATGATACAGATCTTCTTCCCACAAACCAATGACTGAATGCTCTGCAAAGTTAGTTTATGTTTGGAGGACATCATCATTAGATTGATCAAACTTTGGAAAATTATCAACATAAGTAACATCACCAATCAAACATATTGGATTATCATTTTGTTATTATTTGAGTTGATCTACAAGTTCACTTTGTAATTTATGGTAGATGGGATTGGTAGGAGAAAGAACATAAATGTTTTGTTCACATGAAGGCTTAGAGGCTGGCTGCATGTTTATAATCTGATTGATTTCATCTTTAGTCAAAAGAGGAGGCATTTTTCTCTTTTTTTGGATAGAAGCACAACAGTTCTCTTTCTCTGGTGAAGGTTGATTTTGAGGCTAAATGTTTTCTTGAGCCTCACCTAGAAGAGATGATGAATCATCATATGTGCCTTCAGAGAGATCCTGTGGGTTTTCTTCTATTTCTTGATTGGGTTCTTCCTCAAATAAATCCTCTAGGCTATCATGATATCTATCTTGAGATTGAAATTCATGAATGGATGTTAAGAGGTCTTCAGGATGAAAATTTTTCAAATCTTCATCACTATCTAAAAGGTACTGTATGATATCCTGAAATTGATCACAACAATTTTCAGCCAATGATAAATATGGGGAATTTTGTTTATAATGCTCATAAAATGCCTTGTGTATATCTTTTAAGGAAAACAAGCTACCAGGTCTTAGACTCTCATACCATTCCCTTGCCTTCACTTCTAATGTTAGCATGAAAATCTTCATAAGGCAGTCCTCATGCCATTCAGCTTTTAACCCCCATACATGGATATGAAACTTGATGAGGTGTAACAAAGGGTCATCAGACTTTTCATCCTGAAATATAGGGAGGTTTTTGTCCCAATCTATCAGAGACAATTTGTGTGGGAACCCAGGAATGTGATCTCTATTCATTGGAGCATATCTTCTTTATATCCTTGGATCCATGTTTGTAAATTAGAAAGGGTCACTGAATCTTTTCAACCAGTCTTAGAGTTCTCTACCAGTGGAGTCTTTAGTTCTATTGAGATTTGTGGAGTTTCCAGGTGGAAGGTTTCAACTCTGTTGTCCACCATCAGCATGATTTGGATTTCTTAATGCATTCACAGGGGAGTTTATGAGAACTAGTGGGGTCAACAGGGCTACTGAAGACCAGTGGAGTCGCTAGTTGGATGATGTTTACTATTTTAAGGATGTTCTTGTTGTCCACCATCAACAACTAAATACCAATCTAAGGATGTTTGGGAGTTTTCTGAGATCTAAGGAATACTTAGTTTGTCACTAACTCAGAATGTCCCACCATGATCACCATTATGTTAGCTCCCCATAATTTGCTAGATAGATTGAGATACAAATGGACAGGGTAACATCAAACCAAGATTTGGAATCCAAGGACCTAGCTTTCCTGGATTCAGAGAGGGATCTCTCTAGTAGGTGTAAAGATGTGACCTTGTTTGCTGATTAGGGTTGATTTTAGGCTAGATGTTAAGTGCAGGGTATTTTGATTGTTTTTGGTTGGGTATGATGCTCAGATGGATTAGATAGAAAACAAAGAATATTTTTAAGTCATTGGTCAATGGAGTCTAACAAGGTCATGATAAGTTCATCAATGGTTTCAAGAGCATTTGCAGGGTAATTTTAACTTGGTTGGTAGGTCTTTGAGGTTGTGGTGGATGATGAGATGAACATTAAACTTGAGAATAAAAGCTAGTGAAAGGCAAGAACTGAATCCTTAATAACTTTTTACACTAAGGGAGTTAGAAAATCATAAGCATGGAAAGAGAATCAAAGGCATAAGTGAAAACTAGTCCATTTGATTTCAAATTGAACAGATTATTATCCAAGACAAACATTCAAATGAAATTATAGAAAGGCAAGAAACTTATTTAACTTTCATAGATCTCATTATCAAGAGCAGAAAAAAATTTGAGATGCATAAGTAGTTATAACCATAAAAGAAGAGAAAACTCTGAACATCCAAAGTTACAGCTGTGAAGGTTCCTTGAAACAAATTTAGCCAGTAAAGGAAAAGAGCATGATTCAAACAAACTTCTTTGGTAAACCTAGGCAAACATGCTTTAAAGAGTTAATTCCAAAATAGAGTATTTCAGTAGCAACAATATGAAGGACTAGCCATAAATCATACTTAACACTAACTGATCTAAACCATTCAAGAAATGAAAAAAATAATAACTTCTTAGAGAGCAAGAGATGGATTCCCTACTATATCTCAACAGAAGAAAACATTAAGGCAGTGAAGGACAAACAGAAGTAAGGTGCCATCAGGAAACATTTCTTAATATAAATTTTTTGTCCTACTGAAACATAGAAATATGGAAAAAATAATGGAAAACTATAAGACATGAACATAAGAAACAATTTACCATCAACCAAGCTTATGGATCCTGCAAACAATCTCTCTCCATCAACAAGAAAACCAGGGCATGCATGAGCTCTAAGACATCAAATTTCCGTAAAAAACTCCAAGAGACTATGTATTTGCTTCAGCATAAGTCATCAAAATACAACCAATACATAAGAGCCTCATGCTCTATTTATAGAGAAAATGAGGAGGTGGAAACCCTAAGAGGCTTCTAGAAACCCTAATTTAGCCATAAATGTCATAAATGTGCTTAATGACCATGCAAGGCCCAAGACACATAATAGATAAGATAATAAATGAAAAACACCAAAACATAACTCCCAAATCAAATCAGGAGTGATTTGCCCAAGAAAATATTAAAAAATCATCTTTCCATAAATTTGTGTGTTTTGTTGACTTTTTGGCAAAAGACAGTCTAGAAGCACAGCGCCACTTTTGCAGAAAATAGCTTGTTTTGCAACCAAGTTTTGGACCACTTCCCGATGACGGATTTGGCTCCGTGATGGCTCGTTGGAAAGCCTGAAGAGTCTAATTTTCAAATATACCTTATTTTTTTCAATATTACCTCTATAATTTTCCAAAAAAATGGAAAAATCCAAGGCTTCCAGGAGCGCAACACCTGTTCAGAAAAGGAGGCAGAAAGGTCAAATTTTGGGTGTTTTTTGACCATTTGAGGGGGAAAGAATGCTCCAATTGACCTGAAATTTTGTGGGTAGACTTCTGGTGACATGAAAAACCCAAAAATGTAAACTTTAGTAGATGAGTATGCCCCAAAAAATAGCGTAGCGCCTATGGTGTTGCACCCCTAGGGCCTCAAAATTTCAAAAACATAAAAACTTCTCCTGTGTGCAATGCCATTTTTCTGAGGGAATTTGGAGGCCTTCCTAGTGTCGGAATGAGCTCCATGATAGCTTTTTGGAAATAATGACTTGTTTTATTTTGAAATATATAATTTTTTTCTTTATTGAAGTTGATTTACATTGTCAAAGGTTTATTTTCCCATGTCTAGTCAAAAAGTGCTGAGTGCTGGTGCAAAAATGCAGAGTGCTGGTGCAGACAACTTTTGGAGGCCTTCCACAACTCCAAATTGAGCTCATGATAGCCTATTGGAAATCCAGTTGATTCTATTTTCCAATTTTATTTTTTTTTCCAATTTGGTGTTCATTTTCCTGTCCAAAAAATGATTCTCCTAACACTGGTCAAAAAGTGTTGAATGCTGGTGCAGAAATGCAAAGTGCTGGTGCATACCACTTTTGGATGACTTAAAAAATTCCAAATTGAGCTCATGATAGTTCATTGGAAATATATTGAAGTATAGTTGTCATTTGAATTATTACAAAATTTATTTGGACAATCCAGCTGTGAGAAAAACTGATTTTCCCAAGGTCACTCCAGAAGTGAGGAATTTCTCCCATGACACCTGTATTTTTGACATTGATCTCAAACCATGATACCTGTGTAAAAAAGGAAGGATTTTTTTCTTATTTGACTTATTATGGACAAAAACCTTTCTCACTTTTGCCAAATTCATCTTTGTTTCGTCAGAAACACAATTTGAAGCAAAACTAGCCCTAGGTGTGACACATGGCTTGTCTCTTGGAATGCATAATTGGAAAATGATGGAGACATGATTTTTATGAGCTGGTATAGAATTATTATTGCTTACATGATGTATCAAATGAATCATTTTCTCTTATGTCTCCTTTTTATATCAAACCCTAGCTTAGTTGGAAGAGGAAATTAGGGTTTGGTGTATGGGTTTTTAGGACCGCCTTGCAAAGGGAGGGGAATGAAGGGGTTAAGGGTTGTATAAATTCTTGGGGAAATTTTTGGGGATAGGGATAGATGTTGGGGAGTAGGGGAAAGTGTAATTTCAAGAATTGAGTGAGGGGAAGGGGTTCAAAATGTCAAAACACAGGCCTAGTCTCAAAAAGTGTCAAATTGTGGCAATATACTAGGTTTTGTAGGAAAATGATGATTTTGAGGGATAGAAGTGATGGGAAGTCTTTATGAAGGTATATTAAGGATAGGAGGAGGTGTAAGAGCATCAGAATATAATCCTTGAGGATGATTTAATCATGGAGGTCATGAAACCAAGAGAAATGCCCTTAAAAACCCTAGATAGACAATGGAGGATTTTATGCAAAACAAAAATAGAGGGCTGAGGCCAAGGCGAGAAACATAGTGGGTCTTAAGGATGGGTGAGATGAGCTTGGCATGATGGAAATGATGAAATAGTGAGAATTTATCTAAGGATAATGAAGGCCATGATTTCTAGAACTCACAATGTTCAGGAACTGTTTCAAGAAATCTAGGCAAATGTGAGGACCTTAAGATAGTGAAAATTATGGATGACTTAAAAGATACTTCACCAAGGACATATTTTTTCCAAGAAGGTCACTTCAACACTCCCTCCAAAATCTAATTTATTCACGTACGGCTTACTTGTACTTGGGGCACCACTTTGCACTCCATACTTGTCCATGCTGTGTTGATTTCATGTTGAGTAACCATCTTGTACTCATGTTATTTATGGTCCCCACGGACCTTTTATTTTGTTTGGAAGCATCATCGAGTTGCCCTTGTTTAGAGCATCCAAGTTGAGTCATCATCACATCCATGGAGTCCATCACGAGTCCCTTTGTTTCACCGCTATAGTCCTCCATACTTCATTTCTTGGCTCCTCTCTCATGTCGCACATTATGGAATTTAGTCCTAGTTTCCCCCCGTCCCTTATGATATTGTGTTAGTTGCTACCGGGTCATTCATGCCCTTTATACTCTAGCAAAGGGAAGTCGTTCGTCACTTCATAGTACCTAGCCATTTCATCATCATCCCTAGTTTCGGTCTGTCGGTTGCTCTACTATTTTCTCCGTGCCTTGGTTGAGGATCATATTGCCTCACCTGGCGGTCTCCTCTTTCGACATAAGATCATTTCATTCCGGAAGATGAGTCTAGGGTAGTGTACCTTGGTTCCCGGCTTCCCACTCTTGTTCGGTGCCTTAGATCGAACAAAGGGACTCTGTATTACCCTTTGACTTGATCGTTTCTCGGCTTGAGCTCCTTCCCCGGCTTATGATCGAGAGATCCGTATACTTGATGGTTCGGTGATGTAGCAGTTGTCTAGGTGATTCCCGGGTGTGTGTGAGATGTTTCGGCCCTCATGAGGGTGGCCCTACGGGTAGCCCCCCTCGTTTCCGGATGACCTCTTCATTACGATCTTTGATGCGGCTCCATAGATTTGATGATGTCGGCCTTAGGCGCTTGCGGTGCCTTTTTGTTGCTGTATATGAGTTCAGATTTTTCGAGCCCTTTTCTATTTATAGGGGCATTTGGGTTGTATTTATATCTCATGTATGCGGATATTATTGAATGGAGTCCCTAGATGTTATCCCGGACACAATATGTATGTGGGATTCATTATCATATTTTTATCGCTCATATTTATTCGATCATGTCTTGTATAGTTCGGTTCCTTGTTCTTGGACACATTATTCTTTCTTCTTTGTCTCGGCGAACATAATTATGCCTGCTATCCCCACTTATAACATGAGTACTCACTCATAAAAGATACTTGCCCGCCTGCATAAAGTCTCGCCTCCCTCGGGAGTCTAGTCCTCTATACACTTTTGTCTACCTTATATTTCTCTTTTTGTCTTCCCTTCAATGTCTAGTGATTGAATTCTACAACGTACTCCGGTCATACGATTAGCTCCTAATGCTCGCATGCTAGGAGACGATACGGTACACCCATTTTTTGGTCATCTAACTGTTACTATTAGATGGACCTAAGTACACTATGTAAGACCAATTTTACCTAAGTAAAAATTATTTTCACTATGAAAAATAACTTAGTAAACAACCTTTATTAAGTTGTTTATGGTCTAAACGAGACACCCATGAGGAAATATTAAATAAATCTACATTTGTTTGATTTTCTGAAGGAATAAATTAGTTAAACAACCAATTCATTGTCATATTTTTCTATCTTTTTGCTTGTGATTTCCCTTTAGGTTCATTTTTTGTCTGGGTTTTCTACACCATCGAAATGAGATGGATTCTAGATCTAAAATCTTGAGGACTTGCACAACAACCCATCTCGTTGGGGAGAGCTGGTAACATCCTTCTATGTTTTCCTCCCAAGTGCCATTAATACAAAATTCATTCAGCAAGTTCTTGTCTTGAATATTGGATGCATGGAGCGACTATTTTTTATTGCTAATGTCTTCTAATGCATGAATTTAGATTTTTTCAACATTTATCTTGGTCGAATAATTATAGAATCTAAAGATATTGGAAAGAGCATCTTCTTTGTTAGTGTTATTTTTTATGCACAACTAAAGTGGTCATTTTTCGTACACTTGTGATTAAGATTCATACTAACACGAGAAACTCACTTTGTACTTCTACATGTTTCCATCTACTCCATGCTTGATCTTGTAGATCCACTTGGAAGTCACCACTAACTTCCCGTCAAGTCTTGACACACATATATATAACTGATTTTACCATGCAAATATCTCAACAAATGTTCCTCCAAAATCTAATGCACATGCCTACGTTCCATCATGGAATCCTTCCAAACTCATTGGATTATTGCCTCCATATACGGATGGCTCAAATAAATTATGTGACTCATCAGTGTTGCATACCTTGAGTACTTATTGATTTTCTTTCCACGAACGTAGCGAGGGGAGTTGTTGTTTCTTTGCATCCTTGATATGCTGAATCCACATCGGCCTCTTTTTAGATTATGTAACAACAATCCTAAGTGATTCAGTGGTTGATGGACTCGTGATTATTGAAATTATGTTCCGGGTACAAAAGGACACGAACCCATATACTTGGAGCCTTTGGCTCCTCATCATCATCGGGGGCTCTTTGGATCTCTAGGAGGTTTGATCATTCCACTCTACCTAAATTTCTTCTCTTTTTGAACAAGAATCTCTTCTGATCATCTTCAATGGTTAGATGTATATATACTTTCTCCCCCCTCAAACACAATTCACTCTTATTTATTTTATGCTTGATAATGAGAGTATAGTCTAAAACCGGTCCTTAAATCTCCTACATTAATTTCTTTTGTGCCTAGTGGATCTATATCCTATACACCCCACACATATTCTATAACCATTTACTCATTGGTTTTATGGGGTTAAATATCTCCTAAATTTAATTTTTTACTTACTCAATGGAATTAGTATAATACCCATATAATGTTTGCATTTATTAAAATTTTCATCCATAATTTATGTAGTTCTTTACTGTGAATTTAGCTAAGTAAAAATAAATATGTAGTACATTCTTTATATCTAGGTAATTAAACATATTTACCATGTACTTCCCACTCTAATTTATGAAATTCCTTTCATAAATTTAGGTAGGATTACAAGTAAATATGTTTCACATAAATATTCTAACAACCAAAAAAATTGAACACGCCAGTGAGTCCCTTATCCACAAAAGATATGATACCATGTTATTTTCTAGTGCTAGTTAGACAACAGCAATTTCCTACTATTGATAATTACTTCCAATAATATATGCTATTACTTAAACACTCCAAAACACAATTCACTAATTACACTAAAAAAACTCAATGAGATTAAACATTGACTACCTTAGAAGAAGTTGACTATTAGAATCTTCGCCTTCTTATTTAGATTACTTCCCGAAGTGATAGAGAGAGAGAGAGAGAGAGAGAGAGAGAGAGAGAGTGAGTGAGAGGAAAAAATGTGAGTGATGAGCACTCATATGAAAATCAGAATTTAAAGTGTCTATTTTGAAAACTAAATTTAAAATAATTTAAAATTTAATTTTATTTCTCTTAACATAATACCTAGGGAATACCTCCTACAACTACCCAAAAATCAACATTCTATAGGGATATATTAAATATTAATAGATGAAATATCCATTGATGTTGAGAGAAAATTGACTTGAGGCATGCAAGGGATGCTATGATGTATGTTATTTAGAAAAATAATGATTTTATCATATTATCAATCACATTGAATTTGATAGATAAAGGATATGCATCGAATTCTCATCCATTTAAACATGAAGAAGATTGATTTATTTAATGGGTTTGAAATTATCCTAAAATCACTACTTGTGATGAAAAAGAGGAAAGTTCCTCTGTAAGAGTGGCCTCCTCTTTGGGAGAGTTCAATTGAGAGACATAAATTCAAGGGAATCATCGAAGTAGGATAGCTTAGATAAATTGTGAGAATAATGGTCATACATCTCACATAGAACACATGAGTGATTTATGCATAAATACCTAACATTTTTATAAGAATCAAGCTAGTGTGACATGAACCATGTGACTAGAGGGTAGGTTCTAAGTACTCATAATTAAAATTTCCTTTGATTTTTATGAAATGTTTGATAATTATTGCTAGCATAGAAGCTGAGATCACATAATCACATATCAATGGGAATTTAGGTGAAATTACTGGGTATTATAGATTTTACAACATTATCAGTGTTGTGTTTCTTCTTAGTTTTTCCATTTTTTGACTTATTTCCCAAGTTCGGTAGGGATTGGTCTCGACCTATGTAGGTATCATAATAGCTAGGGTCACAATGACTACGATGAATTGTTCAACATGTACTACATTAAAAAATGTATTACTATTTATCATCACTACATATTTAAATAATCATATATAATGTTACAAACTATTCATTTACTATATATTTTTTTATATCTATTTAAAATTTATACAACAAATTATTAATTTTCATAGAGCTATATTGTTCTTTGCTTTAGATAATTGCATTTTCATCATTTACACATTGACTTTACCATACAACATTATATCACATCATTACATCATATATGAAATTATGTAGAAATAAAAATATAATCATCATCGATGCGGTGGAACCATAAAAGAGAACAATAAAGAAAATAATTCAACATAAAGACACTAGGATTGTTGAGATTCAAAAAGATGATGACCCTAGTGAAAATTAAGAACCTATATTTGGGTGGGGCCCAGTTCTTCACAGTTGTATGTCTATTTTAGAATGTTGCAAAATTCCTATTTATGGTAGGATTCAATTTTAGGAATGGTAGAGAAAATTATATTTATAGATGATTTTCTATTTTTAGATGCATGGAAGAGATCTATTTATAGATCGCATGTATAAAAATAGAATGCATGTCGATTATTATTATCTCTTAATAATAATTAGGCGATAAAAATAATCTATTCTCTTGAAAAACTTGATTTCACTTAACTTATGTGGAAAACCGATCAGTGAAGGAATTTCGAGTTCTAAGGTTGGTTGGTGGGACATGCAAAGGGACTTAGTTGTACATGAGTGATTTGAAGTTGTAACATATTTGGATGTGTAGTTATGTGAATTGTAAAAGTTTAACTCAGTTAAGTGAGTTAAACTTAATTGTGATAGTATGAAAATGGTTCTGTGTATACACTAGTGAGAGATCAATGAATTAAATATTAAATTAATTCACAGCAGGTGATCTCACATGCAGGCGGGTTACTATTGTTAACTACATGCATGTCGGATCTGGTGACCCCGGATTGAGAGATAGGTGAAAGTGATGGTTGGTATCTGTTGTGACATTAGTGGGTGCACTCATTAAAGAAAACACACACATTTGAGATACCCCGATGACGATTGCGCGGTCGAGGAAAGGCGGTATCATTCATTTAGGGATTGTGATCCCAGCGGATTTCGCGGTGGAGCGAGTTGTCGGGAGGCGATAAATTGGCGCATGTATTTTCCAATTTTTGTATGACAATGTGAGGAGATTTGTATATAGTACTAAGAGCTCTTGGATTAAAGTTTTGTATGAGATTGTTTCATGATCCATGATATATACATAATATATGATAGTGGGGTTTAGCTTTATGATTTCTTGGTAAAAACATATGTGTTATGTGTGGGATTGATCTTTCTTCATGTGTTTGCAATTGGCGATTAAATTTTCACAAAGATTTTTTAGTAGAAGGATTTTGTATTTAACGATGGCATATAATTGTTAGATCGGGGAGAATCCAAGAAATACATAGTGGTAAATTTCTACAAGGATTGGTTTGGGACAAGGGAAAAAACCACAAGCGGAAAATTTGTTTGAAATTATTCTTATTATTAGATTTTCATAAAATGTTCAAGAAAGAGAAGTACAATAATAATTTTTTTAATTCACAATGCTATCCAAAAAAATTAACCCAGGTATAATCTAGGAATGGAGCAGAGAAATAATAATAGACAAAATCATGATTCAAAAGCATGTGGTCAATTGTCAATATCTCTTGTAAACTAACGAAATGAAACCCTACTTTCGGCGAGATGGAAAAGAGATGTGTGTGTGGATGAAAAATTATAGTTGTATGTAGATGAATTTATTCTTGCATCTACGGTTGAAAATATCCCATGAAAACCTTGTGGTTATGAAGAAAAAAGCCTAATCTATATGTTTGAGCTTGAATCCTTTGATTTCTAGACTTGTGTGAATAGATTCCCCACGAAC
Source organism: Pinus albicaulis (assembly GCA_034641835.2). Lineage (NCBI taxonomy): Eukaryota > Viridiplantae > Streptophyta > Pinopsida > Pinales > Pinaceae > Pinus > Pinus albicaulis. The sequence goes on from JAXQQM020083961.1 coordinate 169,948, forward strand.
CAGTGTTCTGAGACTTGTGAAATCTAAACCAAAAAAAGAAAGAATTATTCATGATGTCCAATTTTAGGTTCACTTTAATTGTATTTATAACCATCCAACGATTGTACAATTTCCTTTTGTATGGACCTTTCCTTTTTTTATGCAGTGGTTTTCCATTTTAAAACATATTTTTCCTTAACCAAGTTAAATTCTTCGAGGGCTAGTAGGGGTCTTCCTTTATGATGAAGATTGTCCAAAGGAGAATTTTCCTAGAGCTACCAAAACTAACATTCCCTCTTAGCTAGGGATAAATTACTAAGCTGCAACATATGTCTCATCACATATATCTTGTCAACAAATATTTGTCACTACATATCTCAACTCATCTCCACTCATATTTGTTCATTTTTCTCGTCTCTACTTATCTCTTATTATTTGACTTCTCTATAATCATATGCTAAACACTCTTGATGTAAAGGAAGATGAATTTTACATCAAATGGGAGTCCAAGCTACCATTTTGTATTCATCGGGGACCCACGGCTACCACAGAGCAATCATATTCTTATGAGGAGCACGATGCTACTATCTGTAAAACATTAAGTGTATTAGGTAGCACTACTAAGGCGAAAGCACATCAGGGAACCCATATCAAACAAATCCATTGATAATAAGGAAGGTCATATGGGACACTCCCACTTGATGTCTATGAAAATTGGAAGATGTTATGTGGCACTCACGCCAAATCATCTCATAGGGGAGCATACATCTTGATGAGAGTGTGGTGAGGCATTAAGGAGAAGTACACTCAAATCTTGTTACAATATTTTCTAATTCGGGAGGGAATTAGTTCTGGTATTTTTTTCTAACTCTCCGTCATCAAAATTTAATAAGTTTGTTTGATAAAAACTAATAAAAATACATGCGAAGCAAAAAATTCCTTGCCACCCTCGGAAAAATTACAACTCACTTTAACCCAATGTTAAACCTTTAGGCGCAATGTTTAAAAAGCTCTCGGCATGATGTAATAATTTACTTTTAAAAAAATGTTTAAAACCCTCTCGGTAATGTATTTCTGAACTTCAAACCCTTAATAAATCTCTATTGAAATAATATTAAAACCTTCGGAAATATTAAAAACCTTGGAAATGAATGTTTTAAAAACCTTAGGAAAATTAAACTTTCGGAAATCATTCTAGACTTCAAACCCTTAATAAGCTTTCATTAAGTCCATGGGTCTACCTTTCTTTTTGAAACTGTGTAACTATTAATTTGAACAGTTGGATGCTTTGGTCGTCAAACAACTATCTCATTCCAACGGACCCCCGTACTTTATCACTCAAAAGTCACGCGGCGGCGGTTTCGCGTGGCGATGTCACAGTCTTATTTGATCCTAGCAGTCAGATAAAACCACTGCGCATGCCAAAATTTTGTGCGAAAACGATGTAGTTTTTTCCCAAAACCGCTTGTCTACAAAATTTTGTTTTAAAATGCGTTTAAACACGAAATTTACATTATATTGTTTCGTCTTTAACTCCTCTTAGAAACCTCTCTTTCCGTATACAACTATAAATACCCTTAGATCGATTATCATTGCCCGATCCCCAAGAAAAAGAAACTAGAATTCCCTCGATTTCCTCTAAATATTTTACACCAAAACTTTAATACATGTAAATTCACCCTTCGCATAAAGATAATCCTCTGTTACTACACGAAGAAACATAAATCCGGTGGATTCGAAGGGATGAAACCGTCAGGGGTCGCCCCGAGCAACGAAAATAAATAAATTAAGTTGCCAAATTTTATTAACTCATAGGCAAAATCCTCTCAATTAAATCTTAAAATGTCAAAATTACATTCTTCCTTCCTCGAGTTACATTTATAGTTTTTTACATGTGATGGTATTCTCTTGAGAATCTAAATTCTCTAATTTGGAAAAATCTCATTACATAATATCTTCCTAAATCTATCAACTAAGACAAATATACTGAATCTAATCTAAAGCCGAGTTCAACCTTCCTAGATACTAGTTCAACCCTATCTAGTACAAGCGTAAATTGGCAATTGAAGAGTACCAACAACTTTGCTTATGCTTTTTTGCAGTTTTTGGAATAATTAATAGAGCATTTTTGCCTCTAAACCTCATGCTCCTGCATGAGACTCTGAGAAAAAAATATCCATGGGCTCTGTCCATGAGCTCCTCTGAGCTTTGAATTTTTGCGGCATAGTTTCTGTCATCTAGGTAGCATCCTCAATTCATTTCGATCCTTCCCACTTCATCAGAAATATTGAAAATATTCCCATCCTATAGTCTTCTTAAACACTTTCTTGTCTAAGATCCTCTCGGCTATAATGTCTTTGCCGTGAGTAGCCAAACTTTACAGATATCTTATTTTCTCCATATGCAGTCTGTCTTAATACCCACTTATCTTCATATACGCTGGAAATCGGCAACATTGAATATTGGAGATATTCCAATATCATATGGTAATTCAATTTCATAAGAATTTGTGAAAAAATTTCTCAATATCTTTTGTATTGTCCAATATTTTTTAATTTTAACTTGTTATACTCCCTCTTTGGAAATAATTCTTTTCATAAAAATACAAAACAAAATCACCAACTTGAAATTAACTTTTCTTTTTCTCAAATCTACTATGTTTTTATACTTTATGTTGTTGTTTTGTAGCTTACTGCTTCTGTTCATGTATTGCTTGAATTTAAACAAGCTCTCCTCTCCTTGACACTTATCATTTCTTCTTTTCCCAAGTTCCTCAATTCGGATACTCCTGCGGGGCTGCAGGGTGCATTCCATAAACTATATGGAATGGACTGCGTCTGTACTTTTGTTAAGTGAATAATTATATGCATACTCTGCACGGTAAATATGATCCCATTGTTTAGGATGTTCTCTGCCAAGAGACTTCTCAAAACATTACCCAAACTCATGTTCACTACTTCAGCTTGCCCATCGGGGTGAAGGTGATAAGCTAAGCTAAAAATTAGTTCGGTACCAAGCTTCTTCAACAATTTCCTCTAAAAATGACCAACAAATCTGGTGTCTCTATCAGAACCAATACCTGAGTAACATTTAATCGACGATCTCCTTCAAAAAAAAATTGGCAACATGAGTAGCATCTTGGTTATAACCTCGAATAAAATGTGCCATTGAAAATATGTCAACTACAACATAAATTGCATCATTTCCTCTGTGTCTTAGGCAATCCTAAAACAAAATCATACTTACAATATCCCAAGGTACGTAAATTTGGAATAGGTAATGGAATGTACAAACCTGCATTTTGACTTTTTCCCTTTTGCATATTGAAAAATTTTACAATTCTTCACATAATTTTCCACTTCAAATCTCATATTTTTCCAAAAATAAAAATGACTTAGTTGCTCATAAGTCTTATCAGCACCAAAATGTCCATGAGTCCACTGCTTATGTTTTCCCTAATTAAATTTTCTCTCATAGAACAATTTGGTATGCCTGACTAATTTCTTTTAGTAATCAAAACCCTCTTGCAGAAATAATCTAACCACTGACTTCGGCTCTATCAAAAGCAGGATTACAACATGCTTCAAATGCTTCTTTGAAATCCAAATGTTTGTCTTATAGAGTTTTTTTAAGAAAAATCAAAACCTAACACTTGAATTTGAAGCTTTCTTGGGCAAAGATAGCTTTTCTACTCGAGGCATCTGACTACCTTGTTTGTTTGACCACTTATACGCTTCAATACAAAGTTAAAATTTTAAGATATTCAACTACATTTTGCATGTTTTTGATTCGGTTTAGGTTGTTGCATAATATATTGTAAAAGAAGCATGATTATTTGAATATGTAATTCTTTAGATGATAAATAATGTCTCCACTTCTTTAATATTTGTACAATTGCATAAAATTCCTTATGCCAAAGTACTTCCTCCTTATCTCATTAAAATTCTCACGAAATATGCTATGGGTCTATCTTCTTGAATTAATACGGCTCTAATAGCTTCCCCACTAGCATCTGTTCCACATGAAATGGTTTTTAAAATCGAGCAAAATTAAGACGGAGTTTCTCAATTCTCTTTGCTTGAGGCGAAAATTCCTTTCGGCTTGGCGATCCACTTGAACGGTTGTTTGTCCTTCTTTATGGTTTAAATGATAAGTGCATTGATCTTACTAAAATTCCTTATGAATTTTCTGCATAAAAAACAACAAGACCATGAAAACTTCTTACCTCAAAAACACTTTTAGGTAGAAGGCCACTCCACAAATTTCCTTTGTCTTCTTTGGATCCATTTTTAATCCTTCCATGGCTAATAAAACCTAGATATACCAATTCTTTTCATGAATGAGCATTTCTTTAAATTTATTAGTAACTTCTCTTGATGTAACTACTTAAGACATAATTAGAATGTCTGGGTATTTCTTCCTTTGTTTTTAAATAAATTAATATATCATCGGAATATACTATTGAAAATTTACCAATAAATTCAGCCAAATAATTCATTCATAAGCCTCACCAAATGTCTTGAGTGCATTTTTAAACCAAAAAGATTACATCCATTCATACAATCCACCTCATTTGTTTTAAAGGTTGTTTTCCCATTCATCTCCTTCCATATCTATAATTTGATGATACACACACTTTCAAATCTAGCTTTGAAAATATCTTGCTCCACTCAAATAATCCTCGAATCTTCAATTATAGGTAAAGGAAATGCAGATTTTATCTTGTTAGTTTCTCTTGAATGGAGAGTGCACATTCTCCAACCTCCATCTTTCTTGGACTTAATACTGCAAATTTTCTTTATGAGACTCAAACTTTCTCACGATCAAACCTTTGTCAACTAATTCTACACTTGCTGATTTATTCATTTTTGTAAGTCATTAAGTAATTTTGCTTTGTTTGGCAAATTTGATCCTAGAATCAAATTTATCGATGGATAGTTCTTCTTACCATTATTGTTCACTAGGAAAATCATCCATAATAATATCACAATAAATTGTATTGCTGTTCTTGAATTTCAATTGGAAAATCAGAAATTTTAGTAGAAGTAAATACTAACAGGTTTTCAAGCCAAAACAAAATTTACCTCATCATCTTCAATCTTATACAAGTATTCTTTTCCACTCGGCAATAAAGCCTTTGGATAGGACTTTTTTACTTGATGCATCTTCTTCTTCCATAGGTAACTATGTTTGATTCATACCATCTTTGAAAAAACTTGTAAGTGTTTCTCTTTCCATCATGTATTGTTGCTCTGTCATACTTCCAAGGTCTACACAGCAATATGTGACACACATCCATAGGAATCACATCACACATGAGATTTCTCTTTATATTTACTCATTTGCAATTCTATTTGGCATTGTTCCTTTACTATCGAGTTGATGTCCCTTCGAAGCCATGACACCTTGTAGGGTGTTGGATGTTCCCTTGTCTTCAATTTCAACTTCTCTATCACCTCTTTGTAGAGACAAATTATCTATCTTGACACTATCAATTACCAATTGACGGCATTTCCCTTGAACTTTGCACACACTTGAACAAAGTCTTTCCTGCATGTTGGTTCAACAACACCACAGTTACAACAGCAACTTTCTGGCACCACCAAAGATTACGCTTTCTACGACGAATTTGTTTCTACTGTTACGAGAAAACCTTGCTATTTCTTCTTGATCTAAGCAACAATTGCATTTATCTGGTTTATCCCCACATTCTCTAGACACACATAGGCTCTATGTTCTAATTTGTTACATCTGTAATATCCGACTTCTTCTTCCTCTATTCTGCCTCCTCTTCCTCTGGACTCCTTCTACCACTTGTATCACCTTACGTAGGTGCATGCGAGGTAGTACTACTAGCTCTCATCTCTTGGTATTTGAATCTTCCTACCACCTTGAATTCTCTTCCTTGGAAAGTACCTCTTCTTTGTGATTTATTTCTTATGAGTTTTTCTTCATCATAAGACATTTGTGCTTCTCTTCTCTTGTTTTAGGGGTAAACCTCCTTATCATCTTGAATCTCCATTATATGAGACCATTTCATGTGCAAATATTATATGTTGTATCTTGAATTTCTGCTCTTATGCTCATACATTCTTGTGTATTCTTTTCTCTTGTCTTAATCTCTGTCCTAATATTATACATTTGTCTAAATAATGAGAGCTGATATAATCACTAAACAAAAACACCTCTCAACTTTGCTACCATTGTTCCAATTCTTGATTGTTTTGCTTACAAACTCTCCTTCTTTTTGCTTGCCTCCATCCCCGACAAAGTGCTACATCTCCTTTCAACCTTGTGACGAGAAAATAACTTTATTTTTCTTCACCCATCTCTTCATAATCAAATAATTTATTCATTTCATTGATCCGGTCATCGATATTCTAGATTCAATCCTCTGCAGGCGAGTGCTTGAGTCACAGGCTTGGATGTAGATCCTAAAACTTATTTAAAGAATCTCATATCATGAGTAAGCTCAACATTTCCTTCTTCTTCTTCTTTAGCTTTAGGTTCATTGACATCTTGGATATCTCTTGTTGTCCTGCATCTATTTCCTCCAATCTCGCTTGAATCTGGTGCATAGTCTCTAGTACTTCGGCATTTGCCAGTAGTCTATCTATCCTATGGCACCACCTCTACGATTATGACAACCATGTTGGTTTTCTTTTTACGACTTTTGGAAGCTTGTTTAGTGTCTAAAAAAATGCTACGGCCCCACTCAGATACCACAAATCATGGCGATTGTGGGCGCAGGCATTAAGGAGACACTACAAGAAAAAATCACATTGGTGAGGGTCATGCTTGTGACGGTCTTCAGATGTCACACGATATCTATATGGTAGTGGTCCTTAAAAAAACCGTCAACGTAAGTGTATACTAGTGATGGTCCTTTATGGTCACATTACCAGACATTTTCAATGACACTTTTAGTGTGGGTCGTTAAAGGCCCATCACTAAATTCTCCTTTGAAGACACTTCTAGTGACGAAATTGTAATATTCTCTGATACTCTTTTTTTTACTTTTGGTGACGGTAAATATCAAGATCATCATTGATAATTAAAAACCGTCAGCATTTGTAAGTGTATATAGTAGTGGTCTTCCATGATGAATCACCAAAGACATTTTCAATGACACTTTTGGTGAGGGTCATTAAAGGCCCATCACTAATTCTCTCTTAGTGACTTCTAGTGACAAACCTTTAATGACTCTGATACTCTTTTTATTACTTTTGGTGACGGAGTCAAAAAAATTTTAGTCATCATTGATCATTCCAATGAGTTTTTGATGACGCTATGTTCTTGTTAATATAGTTTTGTCCAAAGATAACAATTTAATGCCATTGTGTGGGTATTTTTTATAATATGTCCAAGGCCATAGTGGTTAGGGTCATTCAATTTTTAAGAAGTAATTAGTGTGTATTATTTCCCTCAGTAATGGCTAGTCGAATAGAGATTTCTATGAGTCAACACATGATTATGTCCTATTATATTTATTATCTAGAAAATTCCCTTTAAGATAAAGTTCCACTGTTTTGTGTAGGAAATATATTATTTAATACATAATCGAGCTCTGACAATTCTATTAATGAGAAAGACCTAACAATCCTCAACAATCTGGGCACACCTTAAATTAATGATTTGTAACACACTAACATTTCTTAGCACCCCACATGTCTTGGAACATCTTTGTACCTAGAAAATCTTGTGATGACATTGACACCCAAGCACATGGTGGCATGCGCTAGCACAACATGGAACTCTCCTAGCATGTGTTGGCATGTTGCATATAGTCTCTAGCATGCCCTGGAACACCTTGGTTGAATGCATTGACATACATTAGCACTTGGCATGTATTGGCACCTATTATTAGTGTGCCTACATGCCCCTTTTCAAAAAGATAAATTCCTGACTTATTAACCCTCTTATTGGATCTTCCTTTTGTTGCCTTGACACATATTGATATACCCCGGCACCCTACGCCACATCCTTAGCACCTAGCATGTATTGGCATATCTTGGCACTATTAATTAGCACATGATATAATTAGCACACCCTGGAACTCCCAAGCACACTTTGGAAATTCTTAACATGCCTTGATATTCCCTAGCATGCCTTACCAATGCTTATCATACCTTTTCACTCCCTCCTTGGCATGACAACTAACACTAACCATTAACACTAGTCTCTAGCAGTACATGTTCCTCGTATTCATTAACTTCCATGAATTTTTACCTAGTGCTCCCTTAATGTTTCTTTTCCTAGTACTCCTTAACATTCATCAACATGCATTATCACTCTCCAGCACACCTTAGCACTCTTCAACATTCCCTTCCACTACATAACATGCATAACACTAGTCCCTGACACATATTGGCACTTGGTACGTGTTGGCACTTGGAAAGTCTTAACATGTATGGAATATGTTGAGATGCCTTGGTATGATTTAGCATGGTTTAATATTAAATTTATTTGTGATGATCAATTGTTGGAAAGTAGATTAGAAGCAACAAAGGAATACTTAGCACTTAGAATGCACTAAGAACTTTCTACTTGGCACCTATTGTCGCCTAGTGTTGGTGTGACTAGCATGCCCCTTCGAAAAAGATAAATTGATGACTTATTAACCCTCTTATGTGTTCATTTCCTTGTAGTTTAACTTTTTTCTCCCTTTTTTTGTCTTGACAGCCCCTGACACGCATTGACACACCTTTGCACATCTTGGCATGCCTTATCACTTGGCACATATTAGCATCTTTGACATGTATTCCCACTATCTAGCACATCAAGGGGGTGAAGAGAGATGTAGTTATAAAGTAGGTCGAGTACGAGGGCCAAGTAAGGGTTTCTAAAGGGAGGTCATGATCATCCTCCAAGAGAAAGATCATCATGTGAGGGTTAATAAGAATGTTGCATACCTTAATGATCAGTTTGTGCTAGGAAGTAGGATGGCATATTTTTTGTTCTCTTCTGGCAGATTGAGCTCAAGAGAGGTTTCTCATGAGAATCTAGGCATGTGATTTCAATGGTGTATTTGTGTGAAGGCCGCATCAAATTCTGAAATGTTGAAATTTGCAACAAGAAATAGTGAGATTTGAAACCAGAAAGGACAAAAAAAAATGCACCCATACTGGTGAGGAATTTTGATGCACCAGGAGTGAGGAATGTGGGGCATCTAATTTATTTTTCCCTTAAAAAAATTGGACATTAAACTTTAGTTTCATCTCAGAACAAATTGTGTTAGTTAATTAATTCATGATGACTCAGTTAGCTTAAGAAATTTGAGTTGAGGGTCTAATATGAGGCATCTAGAGGGATGCCAATATTTTTTGGGTCCAGCTTGAAGTTGATGCATTAGTGGGGTGAAAGTGTAATTAACTCAATTAAACGAGTTAAAATCAGTTTAACCGGGTTCTAACCGAGGATGAGCTGCTGAGAGGTCCAATGAATTAAATTAGATTTCATTCAAAATGAGTGATCAAATTAGATAACCGATAATTCGCTATTAATAGCTGCATGCATGTCAGCTTTTGAGGAATACCCAATTGAGACAGAGGTTAAAGGGAACATAACTATCAATTGTATTCAGAGAAAAATTCCCATGTACAATTATAAAGTCATTGCGATGCCATGATGGATTGCGCAATCAAGGAAGGTTGAGTTTCCTAATTAATAAGGAGTTGATTCCCTAGGAATTGCATGAGCAAGGTAGGCTGAAGTAAGGATGAGAACTGGCTAAGTACTAGACCAAGTTCGCCTAGATCAACAGGAGACAATTGACAGAGTGTTGGAGAATCTCATGAGAGATTAAGCATTGTAATGTTTCATGATTCCTTGAATTAATACACAATAGAGATAAAGGGGTTTTTATTAGTTGCTTTCCCCAAATACATCATGTTGTTGTGCAATTGATAATTTATTTCTCTTACTTATATGTGATTGTGCGATCTTGTTTTGTTTCTGTAAATTGTAGGAAGGATTCAATATCTTGTTTTAGTATATTACAAGATCAGATTGAATCTTGTTGGTTAGATTTTATACATGGTATCAGAGCAGGAATTTTTTGGGCGGAAAGTTTGTAGAGAATATCTGAATATTTGGTGTAAAATTTTCGAAAACAAATAGAATATTTGGATTCCTTGCAAAAATATACCCAACTGGAAAAAAAAAAAATTGGTCAAATCGAAGCTCGGATGAGGGAGATATCATCGATTTAAAATCAACTCTTTTTTAGAAAATTTTTGTAACTTCAGGAAAATTACATTGTGCGTGAGTCAAGAACCTATATGCACTTGAGGTACCAGATGCATTCAAAGATTTGAGGAGAAAGGCAGAAGTTAGAGACATGGTGGTTTAGAGGGAGCATAAATTACCTCTCAACATGCATCCTCATGAGAAGAAATCTTAGAAGGTTGTGGAGTAGCTGCCACAATTGGAGAAGTAGAGAGGAGACAGAGTGGAAACTTCCACTCAAGTAGAGACCTCCATGAGGGGGATATTTTGAGCCATATGGGAAGAGGGAGCAGCCATACCTCGAGGTGTAAGGTGGGGTTATGTGTAGACATAATCCCAAGATAAGAAATTTGGGCAAGGTCCATTGAGAGTGTGCCTCATGGATCGAACCTGGCTACGAGGAGCCCACAGTACAGTAGTAGTAGAAAGGATCAGTTAGATTGATGTAGTCATATGTCAGCAAGACAGAAATCAAAGTGAAAAATGTCAAATACTGGAGCACAAATTGAGTTAGCAACAGTTCAAAGGGCACTGATGCAGATGTCAACAGCAATGCAGAGAATCCAGTACTCGACAGGTGCAGTAGCTAGTAGCAGTCAGAAGACTCTGATGACAGATGCATTATACTGATTCAATTTTTCAGAGGCTATTCAGTTTCAGGATTTGCAGGTGCAAACAACACTAGAGAAGTGTAGCATGCAGAAAATTCGAAAGGTATCAGATGGGAATAGATTTAATTCCTTTCTTGTTGAGAGGGAGTGTTGAAATTTGTAACAAGAAACAATGAAATTGGTGACTAGAAAGGACAAAATAAATGCACCCACACTGGTGAAAATTTTTGATGTACCAGGATTGAGGAATTTGAGGCATCTAATTTATTTTTCCCTTAAATAAATTGGACAATAAATGGTAATTTCGTCTCATAACAACTTGTGTCAATTAACTAAGTCATGATGATTGAGCTAGCTCAAGAAATTTGATTTAAGGTGATCGAGGTGGATATTGGTGGCCACCTAGCTATTCCACTTGGGCCCTCGCCATTGTCTCTTTCAATTTTTCTGTTTCCTTAATTATAGCATAATTTACTATTTTTGTTAGTTTTTCGGGTCTTGAACTTTCGGAGCCATTTTGAGGCCCCAAACAATTTTTTTCGGCATGAAAGGTTTGGTGATTTCATATAAATTTTCTTATTAGTCGTAGTCCTCTGAGAGATATTTCTAATGAGGTATCATGTGCATCAAACGAAGATCATATGACCAAGTTACGACCCCGGGAAATTCGCTGCCCAACTAACCCCAACAAGGCCCATAAAATCTTGGTGTTACATCTCCTCAGTTTAGGGTTTTGGTTTTTTAGGGTTTTATCTTATTTTAAATAATAAAAAGACCCTTGATCCTTATTGTAACACAGTTCAGAGGAACATAACTATCAGTTGTATTTATAGAAAAATTCCCTTGTGCAATTATAAAGTCATTGGGATGCCATGATGGATTACACAATCAAGGAAGGTTGATTTTCATAATTAATATGGAGATGATTCCATTGGAATTGCGTGAGAAAGGCATGCTGAAGGAAGGCTAAGAATGGGCTAAGTACTAGAACGATTTTTCCTAGATCAACAGGAGACAATTGGCAGAGTGCTGGAGAATCTCAAGAGAGATTAAGCATTGTATTGTTTCATGATTCCTTGACTTAATAGATAATAGAGATAGAGGGTTTTGAGCAGTTGCTTCCCCAGATACATCTTGTTTTGTGCGATTGATAGCTTGTTTCTCTTACTTATATGTGATTGTGCGATTGTGTTTTGTTTCTACAAATTGTAGGAATGATTCGGTATCTTGTTTTAGTACATGATTAAAAGATTATATTGAATCTCGTTGGTTAGATTTTCTATATGAAATAGAAGAGAGGGTTGATACCATCTTGCCTTCTGGTGGTTAGTAGGCCGCAAGGTCTGTGATAAAGACCAACATAAATGGAGGAGGGCTTGCACTGTAATTTAGATCCATAACAGAACTCGACGCAGGCATAATATTGACTGAGTTAACCCTATTTTGAGGTTAACCCTAGTTTGAGGGTCAACATTCAGATCTGAAGTTCATGTCAAGATTGAGTCAAAGAAATGCCCAGAATATATGGATCCATATGAGCTAGGTCGAGTCCCTTATGGAGGCAAGAGTCGTGTTTTTTTATGTGTGGATAGGGTTTGTTCTACAACAATTATAAGTACATAAGTATAATGCCCTAGTTAGGACAGTTTTCTAGCATGTTTAGTTCATAAGGTATGACCTTAAGACTGTGACAAATTTCTGTAGAAGAAGATGGGTTGTGACCCTTAGAGCGAGGTTTATTTCTGCAATAAAGACCGCAGATCTGGAAGATGGTTTGTAGATTCAGTATGTGTGGAGACAACAGATCCAAAGGAGGGTGGAACCTGAGCAGAAGATCGAGCATGCAGAAGAAATGTGCCATATGAAGAATGGATTGACATGCAGAGGAGTTTATTTTGGTGGAATTTCCATAGAGTTTTAGACAAAGATCTAAAGAAACCTATAAAAAATTAGTAAATGGACTGTTAGTGGCTGATTTTTTACCCTAGTTTAGTCATCTACAGATTGTTAGAAGAATGATAAGAGGAGTAGTTCATATTTGTTCATATATTGGACAACAAAGATCAAATTGTCGATACACAATAACAATGAACTTGAGAGGACTCAAACCATTGTTAGGTGGTAGATTTGAAGAGCCATATATGAAGAAAATATTGTGGGCCCTAGATCAGTAAAAGGAATTGACTATGGTTGGGCAGATTGATGGTAGGCCAAGTACAGTTGGAGGGTTGTTATATTACTATCAAAGAAGAGCCTTTAATCTTGTTCTGGTGAAGGACAACAAAATTGGTAGAAGAGCGGGTGTATAGGGCCTAAGGATGTGCAAAATTTGAAGGACTAAAGTAACAGTCAAGTCGGCGAACCAACTAGCCTTAGTTCACTATATTGTAGAGGATTGATTTAGTGAGAAGAAGGGCATCCTCCATAGCCCTGCATTTGTCATTTTAGAGTTGTAGTATGGAAAAAGTGGGCATACTAAAGATTTGTTCACAAATGGAATTGTAAAAACTCGTTACCACTCAAACTAGTAGTGGTAGTAAAAGGGGTTCTAGAGGGCCCGCAACTGCCAGGATATGGAAACGATGGAGGCTTAGCCCATTGTCACCAGCTAAGGCTCCTTGATCTTCAATGTACTTTCACATGGGTGGAGTCCCTAGTAGTTTAGGAAGTCACTTGTAGAGTATAGGTCAATGAATAGGTGGGAAGTGACGTCGAAACCTTTTCCCTAAGATAAAATAAAGAGTGGGACTTGTTTTCCTTTAAGCAAGGATTTATCTTCTATGGATAGAGGATGGGGATTGAAGGGTTGAGGGAGAAGAATAAGACCTATGAAGGAAGTTCTCAGTCTATAAAGTCCTTTGGGAACTTGGATTCCCAAATGGTACTTGATGAAAGGCCTTGGACACCAAATGGGACCACACGGGGCCAAGTCGACCAAACCCAGGTTCGGGGATGGAATTTAGCAACCAATGATGTTCCTATCTTGGACAAGGTGATGGGAAAGGATCAGACATGAGTTTTTACTTCGATAGGTCAAATTGATCCTACTAGGTTCTATCCTTGGGAACACCTAGGAAAAACTTGATCCTAGAGCTAGGGCTTGAGGTATCCGGAGATTCCACCATCAGAATTGGCCCAAGTTTTGAGCAGAGTGAGGGCACCCAGCAACACAACTGCCTCTAGGAGATAGAAGTTTTCCTCTAGCTAGATTCATGGGAAATTGTTTCCCTAAGTGACCTAATGGGGCTAGACCTAGGGAATGTGAAAATTTATTAATCTAAGAAACCCTACTACAATATATTGATTTACTTCTCCTACTTGAATTAAGTTACAAGTTAATTTATGAAATATTCAATAAATTGGCGAAGTAAATAGTAAATAAAACTAGCAACCTACACATACAGATCAAATACTTAATAACACGTTCATAGACAAAGTAACACACGGATTTTCTGGACAACTGTCCCCGGAAAAAACCTAATGCAGGAAAACCAGTGCAACTAGCTCTGGAGGGTTTTCATTATTATGCAGTTTCTAAGTACAACAATCCTGGGCACCAAAACTGGTTCACCCAATAGAGAAATAAAACCGGCAGTAATACACTGCTCTGAATCCCTCTACATCAGATTGACTAGCTTGCGTCAGACTCGACGCTGCTCAGTAAGGGCTTGCGTCACACCTGAAGGGATTACACTGCTCCTGCACTGCCCTGACTGGGCCTGCGTTAGCCCTGCATGGCTCCTGCTGCCTCTGTGCTGCCCTTGCTGGGCTCTGGCTGGACTGCGTGGCTCTTGTTGCCCCTGCTGCTCTGACTGGATGGAATGCTTAAGAAGAAAAAAAATAGGTAAGAAAGAAGGCACTAGCCAAAGGTAACGCATAACAGTCATAAAAATTGAAGAAATGAAATGAAAATAGATCAATGTCCACAAATAACTGAAATAGCTCAATGGGACTAGAGAGCAAAAGCTTTGACAACAGCAATAAGTGCTTATAGCATTAGCTAAGAGAACAGAGGAGACTAGTTCATGAGGTTAAAATGTTGTATAATTGTTGGCACATGAAAACTATAGAATTGTTAGAGTAAATATCAGCACGTACCATTGGTTGGTGATCATCGATAATCATTTAATTTCATCAAATACCTTGATGAATGGGCCATACAAGCTATTTGCGTAGACAAACCCCACAGAATTTGTGTGATGGAAAAATATTCATACTATATTGAAGAAAACACCTAGCAAATAAGGATGACATTTCAAATGGGGCAAGAAACAATAGAGAGATAGACGTAAAAAAAAGTTAAAATGCTAGGGAAACAGGAAAGCAACTAGGTAGCATGGTAGAAAGCTCAAAAAATAAAATTATAAAAATGGAAAACCCTACAAATTAGCACCCATCCAAACATCACCACAATTTTTTCTTCAACTCTAAATCTCCAAATTCATCAAACTATATCTTGTAATCAAACCTAATTCTCTCTGTTAACCATTCTGAAGATAAGGCTGAGAACTTACTACAGAACCATCACCTACATGTTGTCATGATCTTATTATGTGACCAGAAAACCTACTTTCGTGAAGACACGGAAAGGTAAACACTCTTAGCCAAGATTTTCCATACAGTCCAGGTTGAGCAACCACATATACATCACCATTTTTTTCTCTTCAGATTTGTAACTTAGAAGAACTTTCCCTGAACTCCCAAGTTGATCCTGCAGTCACCTAGGCAACCCCTCTTAGCATCATCCTCTTTTTGTAGTACCTAATTAGTAATTTAATTAACCATAATAGTTTCTTGATCATGCAGGTATTAAAAATATATTTCCAATAAGCATAAATATTTCATGTTAAACAATCAGGTCAAAAGACTTTAGACTATGATGCAAAAAATACAAAGGAGCCTCACCAACACTCAAAGGACAAACAAAGTCAAACCTCTAAAAAGTATAAATAGATATCTGATAAACTTCATTCCACCAAAAAAATGTGCTTAACTAAAGAAAATTCTAGTTTTTGTGCTTTCAAGACAAAGCTTTCAAGGGCAGTGATGTTATAAACATACCCCTACACCTCGTGAACAATCAATGTGTATAAATAGACCATCATAAGGCTCATTTTAAACATCATTATTATCATTTTATAAATCATTTTTATTAATCAAAAAGAAGAAATAAACAATTTCATTCAGTTCCACTGAAGAAAATTTTATGGCAGTTTCATATACTTATTATGAAGCTATCTAGATTTGCAACTTGATTGTAGAGTCAACCAATCAGTTGTTTAAGCCAAATATTGTCTCTTGTGAGAATAAAAGTTACATCAAGATCTATGAAAATCCAATGTGTCATGACCATTTCAAACACATTGATATTCAATACAATTTCCTAAGATTCCAAGTTCACTAGGGAGTTAGTAGTGTTGGACCACATTCTGACAAAGTTGCATATGGTTAATATTTTGACAAAGCTCCTAACAAAGGGGAAGTTTGAGAAGTTGGGGGAGAATCTTGGGTTATTCAAAATTTTTTGTTCTCAAGAGTGTTAGAGTACGTAGTTGGTCCGAGTTGGTCTCACCTTAGCCTTGAGAAGTTGAAAAACACCAGGATTGTAGAGCTAGATTGTGGTACACCAGTCAGAAATATTCTTAAATACAGCTAGAGGATTATAATGACACCTTCGAGGATAGATGAATTAGTTGTTGGGTCACACCCACCAAGTATGGCACACTAGTTGAGGAGATTAACACCATCATCTCAGGTGCATTCATGAGTTCACACTTATGGAATGAGGCACCTTCAGGAGAGGAGTTATATCTACTATGATAATGCACTACTCTAAAAGAAAAGACTTGCATACAAGGCAAAGTTATGAGGGAGTTTCTCATGCTCAAGGGAGATGCACCACTAACGCTATCATTAGCTTTTTTTATAACATCACCTTCTCTTAACTTATAAATGAAAAGGATGGGAGCACTAGTTAGACATTTGTAGAAATAGATAATAAGAGTAAGTTATGTTAGCTTGTAGGTTGTGTTAGCTTTTAGGTTGTATTAGGAGCTTTTGTGAGATGAAAACTTGGTCATGACATTCTTCTACTTCAAACAATAAAGACTTCTATGCAATTGTTGTTGAGCCACTTTTATTTCCGAATTCTCGCATTGCGCATTTGTGTAGAGTGGGCCTAATATATATTTTGTTTTAATCCACTGCATTATGTGTTTGCATTCTTGAATTTACATCCTTCAATTTCTACTCGAACAAAATCGAAATTTTGATAGGCGATACTAAAAGTTTAGTCCCGCACCTAGTGCTCCCTCGTGTGTCCCTAGGAATCCCTAGCACTTCCTAGCATGTGTTGGCACACCCTAGCACCGTGCACATATTAGCCGCATGCCACTATGGCACACACACTATGGCACACCAGCATGACTTATAGCATGACTTAGCACTTCATAGCATACAATTTCAATCCCTCCTTAACACTCCTGGAACTCACTGACACTCCCTGTCACACGCTCTTATTCATTCATTTCCATGCATTTTGACATAGTTCTCCCTTGTGTTTCCCTAGAACTCGCTAACACTCAACACACATTCGCAGTTGGCACATCTTGGTATGCTTCCCTAACACTCTAACATGCCTTGGAACTATGTAGCATATCTTGTCACCCCTTCCTTATAAAACCTGGAACTCCATAGCATGCCCTATAACTCCCTGGCACGTATTGGCTCTTGGAACTTGGTGGCACTTCACAATTATTGGCATGCATTTGGATGCCCTAGAATGCCTTGGCATGGTTTAAGATAAAATTTATTTGAGATCAATTATCACAATTAAGAGAGAAGTAATAAAGGATGATTTGGTACTTAAGACACACTAACACTTGGCCCTTGGCATGTATTGGCACTAGTGTTGGTATGCCTAGCATTCCCCTCTTGAAAAGGTAACATCCTAAATTATTAATCCTCATATGTGTTCATTTATTTTCATTTTAACTTGGTGTTCCCTTTTGTTATCTGCCACTCTTTGACACGTGTTCACATACCCCAACACCAGGCACATATTTTCATGCTTTAACACATGGCATGTCTTGGCATGCATCGGCATGCCTTGGAACTATATGGCACATGTTAGCACACCATGAAAATTCTTAACATGCCCTATAATTCCCTAGCGTGCATTGTCACTCCCCCTTGGCATGACTAACACTCACTGACACTCCCCGACACACCCTCTTATTCATTCATTTCCATTTATTTTGAATCGATGATTTATGTTTGATGGGGTGCATTTCTAGAAAGAGTTCCTTTAAGAGAATAAAAAATGATCGCACCATTACTGACATGATTAATTGCGAGATTCTACTTGAATGACAATAGGAAACTACACAAGAGATTTTAAGAATGGCATTTTTAGGGTTTTTTTAATGGCGAAGGAATGGTAATAAGTGAGTGATCAATATTGTGATTTTCCTTCTCATTAAAATTCTTATCCTTATGAGAGACTCGTCTTGAGAAAATGACACCCTCATCATACTTACCTTCTAACTCATAATCTTCCCAAAACCAAGTCCAACTTGCATATTGAGGGAAGGCATGTTGGTTTATGGTGTGATGAGTGACTGGGTGAGAGTGTTAATTTACTATGAGAGGGACTAAACCATTTACTTTGTGTCCTTTATGGATGACATGATGTAGGTGTGTCATGGAACCACATGGCCACTGGAAATATTGTGTAAGATATAGCCCAACATAATCAATGTCTCGAGAGAAATCTGTGGAGAGGGATCAAAATAAATTATATTGATGAGTCCACCAAAAAATATTTACTAGAGAGTAACACCATGGTGATAAATTCCACACATGGAGTCTTTGGAGCTAGGCATTTTTTTTTCTAAAAATTTGTTTGGAGTGTCACTGAATTGGTGGAATTCTCAAATTCATGACGTTGTAAATTATGTAGGAACATTGTGGATTTTGTTATAAAGGCTAAGGTTTGCAAGGAGAATATAGGGTTTGTAGGGTCTTCGGGGAAAATGAGCATCAATTTATAGCTCTTTGTTATACTAAAGAGTATGGATTATATGAGTAGTTGATATGGATTATATGGCATTGAATCCACCTTGAGATGGAGGTTGTTATGTGTTAGATAAATTAAAAATATGGAAATTAAACAATTTCTCTTGTCATGACATTATCTTGTGATTTTTTGTTATTATTATTTGTTCTTTCAATTTATATTTTCTTATCATAAAGAATAATGCCAATGAACAAATAGGAGAAGGTGCAAGATATAGGAACATGTCAAGGAAAAACCCAACTCTTTGGGGAAAACCCTGCCAAAATTCTTCCTTTAGTAGATTTAAGATGAGACGACCTAGACCTTTAGAATATAGACTTCCTGCATCAATTCATCAATTCACTATGTTAGCATCGAGATCTCCATGACATCGAGATATCCTTTTCTTGCACCTAAATTTGACAATCAACTTATAAGGGGTACAATCAAGTTTCTTTATATATTGACAATCAAGTTTTCTTCTTTATGCATGAAACTTGAAATGCATCATGAATTAGACTTCTCTCTAGCAGATTCAAGGTGAAATAATCTAAGATAATGTTCTTATGAATTTGATATAATCCATAGAACTTTGGTGCCAATTTATTCTTTCACTAAAGGAATCTATTGAGTTTGTTAAGATCAATTTTGAGGAAGCATAAAATGTATTTTTCTAGGGGTTGAGTCATTTGTTGGATTCATATGTCCTAGAGGTTCCTACATGATAAATAACCTATGAAAATATAAGAGGCATCTAGTAAAGCATGGAATGAGGGAAGTTTTGTGGTAGTCCTGGAATTTAAGCATAAAATTGATATTAAATTGAGTATAAAATAGGCCTCTAATGAAGTGTGTACTGAAAATTAGTTGATGGAAGGTGTTGGAGTTTTATTCATAGCCTAGATAGTTCTCAACAATAAAATGATTTTACATCTAATAAAGGTTCTAGATTTTTACAACTTGTTTTGAACATCATTTGTAGTTTGCTTACACAGGTGGACTTTTATATGAAAAATAAATGTTTCATTCAAAAGATTCATTGCTACCATAACCATTTTATCCCCCAAAATTAGGGTTTCCTCTCTCCTTTTCCTCGAAAAAATACAATCTCAAACCTTCATTCTAATAAAGACAAACAAATAGTGTGCATAATTCTCAGTTTCTAGATCTCCCTTTCTCTCCCTCTCGCTCCCTTTCTTTCCTTCTCCATATCTCCCTCCACTTCTCCCTCTCTGTCCTCAATGGAAAAACCAAAATCCAAACCCAAAGAATTCGATACCCAAATATTTATGGCTTTCCATCTAGCTGCTAACCCCCCCAACCTTCTATTAGCATCCAAGGGAATGAAACGCCACCCATTTAGTAGGTATTCTAAACAACTGACAATATAAACACCATCTCCTGAAAATTGTCACCAACAACTTGGAGGATGTTTTGCAGAGAGGAGTTGCACCATATAGATTTTCCTCGATGCCCAAAACCTCCAATCCAAAATCCTTTTCTAACCTAATATGTCCTTGCCTCTAGATGGATAGTCCTACGTAGAAAAGGGAAGCTCATAGTTTTTAGCAATGTGCCCATACCTATGGCCCTGCCTACACCTAAAATGTATTCCTTCATAATCCAATATCTGAATACATTACACCCCAATCTCAATATCCATGCCTTCTATAAGCCCTTCTCTAGGGTCCATATTAACCAAAATATGGGTGTATGTCTTAATCCCCATCTCTAAATATGCAGATTCATGGGATAGATAAGATCCCAATGAGTTACCTATATCTTTGAAAATTAGGGCGCCCCAATAGTTAGCAGGGAGACTTGGAAGATGAATCTAGATTTGGGCCATATCTAGTCTCTCCTACTTTGCATTGAAGAGGGACATCTCGAAATTGGAAAGGATAGAAGATGAATCAATTTTCTAAACCATTTGTTGTACCTTATAGGTGTCTGCTACATCTTTAAAGCACAAATGAATCCAACCTCGGGCTATCATCGACACCTTTGGAGGACATTGGAAAATAGGCAAGATTTCCTTGTCAGCCCACAATTTTAGGGTTGAGGATCTGAATTTTCAACCCCTTACTTGCCCCACTAAGGATTTTTGGGACATTTCATCAATCTTTTGAATGGTGACGTTGACTCCCAAAACTAGAGAAAGGAGGGCTATGTTCTTCTTCTTGACACTACAATGTATTTTCCTCTTCCTTGCTTTCTTAGATTCCTTTTGAATCATAACTCCTTATTCACAAGAGCGTTTCTCCCTGAAAACCCCAAGACCAATCATGATGTTAGTTCGACCTTCTTCCGTCTCCGAGGCAAGGCTCTCCTTCACTAGTTCGCCGAAGGAGGGCGAGGTTGATGGCACTTGAGATGAAGGATATATGGGAAAAAAATATAGAGAGGCTTATGAGAGTGAAGAACCCACACTGTGTTCAAAATTTTTTGAAAACCCTAAGGAAGTAGTAACACATTGTATGTCTTCCTCCAATATCTCGAACAATAGGGAAACTAAACTTAGAGCCAAAGACCCCAAGAAGATTTCTTTAGCCCCTAACAAAGGTCCTGAGGCGTCGGGTAGCCGAAAATAAAGGACCCAAATAGGCATGGCTGAAGCAGCGGTTAGGGCCTTTGAACCGCTAGATAGTTGCCTATTGAATTATTAAATTTTCTTTCTAAAGATCTGGTAGGCCCAAAAATCGCGATATGGTGACCTTCTAAGTTGACTTTGAAATTTGAATGGATAAAATCCTTGGGACTAGACCAAATTTGTTGAAACCCCCCCTCCTCTAGTTCATAATCCACCAACTCCTCCTCCTCCATGTGGGTCCAATAGTAAGCAATCAACATCTCATCTGAAAAGCATATTTGACGAGTAGTTGCGTGTCTTCAAAGGGTTTATCATGGCGACCATCTCTATACAAAATATATATCATGTGATAAAAAACACATGGTTACCATTTAATCTTATTTTTCATTTTGACAAGGATATGAGTGCCTGCCATTTTCTATAGCTTGTTCACTCTTTGTCAAAATTATGCCCTACTCTAGCCTGAAATTTCACAACCCTTTCTCTGCCTACAATTTTTCTATGGGCCTCTAGGGTTTCTCCAATGTTGAATTCTTCTCCTATGGTAAATATGTTGTAATGTCCTCTTTAACATTTTGAGTCTGTCAAAATAAAATAGAAATTAAAAACATAAAGTTAATAATAAATCCAATCTAGATCTATCTTAACTCTAGATCTACCAAGAACTGAGAGGAAGGAATAAAATATGATAAGATGCAAACCTATTTAGATTTGATCATTCTAGACACTTAATTTGAAGTTAAAGTGAATCTAGATTAATCATATACAATAATAAAAAAAAAAACATAAAGTAATTTGTAAACTCAACATAGTTTCCACCTTTCTTTTAAAAAATATTAAAATATTTACAATATTTGAATAACTTTTAAGAAATTAAAATATTTATTATATTGGTTTTTTAACTTTTGAGAAATTAAAATATTTATTATATTGATTTTTTTGGACCCTTCCCTTTAAAATTGTCAAAGTCATCCGAAAATAATTTTCCCACTCCATTTAAATTTTAAATGGAGGATTGGCAGGAAAACAAAACACAGAATTCAGTTACCAAAACAGTAAACCAGATCTAGAGGAGGGGAGCCTCAACACCCTTTCATCGATACCGAGTTCGACTTGAGCAAAGATGACGAATCAATTATTCAGTTTCAAGAAGAAACGGCCCCTCCTCCTCCATCTGTTGAGAGGCCTGTGAGAAGGTAAGAGTTTAAGCATTTATTCCTGTATAATGTAGCTGTCATTCCATGGAAATCAGACCATCATCTGTGCACTCTCACAAGACGCGGAAAACTCCACAAGGAATGTTCGTAAATGCTGACGACTCCTGGAAATTATCACAGCGTCCAGGAGGCCGCAAAGCTCTGAACATGTTGTTGAAATTAAGCTGGAGACAGAGGTTCCATGGCAAGTCTTTGAATATCCCTTAGGAAAGCTGCAGCCCTAGTGAATCGATCTTACAACCTATATTCGCAATTTTTAGGTATTCAGATACTCTAATATTTAATATAATCATAGATTTAAGCAGTGTATTTTATGCAAAAATAAGAAGCCCAAACTAGGTTTCTCTGTTAATAGCAGCCTCAGATGTCGTTCAGAAGATTCAGCAAGAGGTGTTAATCGATAAATATGAAATTCAAGAAAGGTCACGAAAAACCCAATTTAGAATCAATGCGCGTTACCTTTGGAGGAAATCCGGATGTAAAATAAAGGAAAAGGTATTTTTGTTATTATGAAGAAATGGAATTGCCCTGCGGTTTTGTCGGTGAGTAACATAGTTAATCTAAAATATTAGATATCCCATTAAATATTATTCCATTAAATGTTGCTATAACTATATATATTGACTACCTATGGTTTGATCCAACCCCAATTTTGAAATTCAACCTATTTGATAAAGAATACGACCACATTTCTGAATCTGATTCCATAGGCATTAGCAGATTGTTGCAATAAAAATTATCCCACAAACCTGCCCATGATGGACCGCAATCCCTCAACTTATTGACTACCTACGGTTTGATCCAACCCCAATTTTGAAATTCAACCTGTTTGATAAAGAATACGACCAAATTTCTGAATCTGATTCCGTAGGCATTAGCAAATTGTTGCAATAAAAATTATCCCACAAACCTGCCCATGATGGATCGCAATCCCTCAACTTATTGACTACCTACGGTTTGATCCAACCCCAATTTTGAAATTCAACCTGTTTGATAAAGAATACGACCACATTTCTGAATCTGATTCCGTAGGCATTAGCAGATTGTTGCAAAAACATTATCCACAAACCTTCTCGTGATGGATCACAATCCCTCAACTTATTGACTACCTATGGTTTGATCCAACCCCAATTTTGAAATTCAACCTGTTTGATAAAGAATACGACCACATTTCTGAATCTGATTCCGTAGGCATTAGCAGATTGTTGCAATAAAAATTATCCCACAAACCTGCCCGTGATGGATCGCAATCCTTCAACTTCCATTTTTTTTTACCTTTTTAGTGGAGACATTGAAACCTTGTACCGGGATGGTTGACAAAGACGAGTTGGGATTGTAGAGTAGGGGGCTGAAAATCTTCGTGTCACCAGGATTTTCACCAATTCAAATTTAAATTTGGTTCATGGAAGGATTTCATTATCTCTGTACCAATATCCATTTATATGGTTTCAATGACAGAACAGCAAATTACATAGGCATGTGCTTACCGACATTCAACATCTCCATCAACCTGAAGGCAAGCCAGGAAATGCTATCAGAAACAAGGATTAACGAATTATTTTATTTTGTAGCAGGTGGACCCTGTAGCGTAAGCGGCATAGGCTTGTCCTATATTTTAGGAATATCGCCCTCCTCCTCCAGCATCTTCTCGGTTTCTACCATTTGAGGTATTAGTGCCCCATAACATGCGGGCACAAAATACCCACCAAAACGAACCTCTGCATCACGTCCTCTTCCCCGCTTTGACGAATACTCTTGTCTACTATTGGCCATTTCCCAGTCCACGATGAGATAATTGGGGCCCCACTCAGAAGTGGTGTCGAGAGCCTTTCTGTAGCTTATGATCTCCAACTGCAGAATCCCAAAGCTTTACACATCGCTTTTGTCTGTAAGTTGGCCATAGAGAGCGTATTTGGGGGCCAAGTTAGTCGTGCATCCCTAATAATTTTGTCATCACATGGGATTTTCCTACTTTATTCATAATCCTGTCCATGCAAAAATTGCCCATATGGGCATTCATTTCCTCATCCAGTAGAATGTTAATGGGTTTGATGTCTCTATGATAAATTGCAGGCTCGATGCCGTTGTGTAGATAAGCCAGTCTTTTGGCAATCCCTAAGATGATGTTCCTTCGATGTTCCTTTAGAATTCAATTCCATTGCACTGGGTTTGTTTTATAGTTTTATCTGAAGAACACCAAAAGGCCATGGATCTATGCAGGGGTTTGGTGGTTATTTCAGCTATATTTGGAGCTGGGTTTGTTTTATAGTTTTATCTGAAGAACACCAAAAGGCCATGGAGCTATGCAAGGGTTTGGTGGTTATTTCAGCTATTGGAGGTTACGACAAGATTAGGCAACCCATGCATGTAAGGAAAATCACAGCATAAAATGTGTGTTTCTTCATGTTTATGGACAATGCATCTCTCACAGAGCTTGCTAAGAGCTTGTTAAGTACCAGATCAAGCCGGATGAGTCTCACAGAATTGGAACTTGGCGCATAGCTTTTGTCAGAGTTTCCATACAAGGAATCTATAATGAATGGCCTTATACCCAAATATCTTCCCCATAGGCTTTTCCCAAACTGTGTTTGCAACATTTGGATGGGTTGAACTATAATTTGTGCTTTAATTAGTCTGTATTGCATTTTTTATAATTTTCACTTCAATTTTGGTAATGTAAATCTATATTGCATCTTTTTATTTTTTATAATTTGTACTTTAATTTTGGTAATGTAAATAATGAAATATTTTATTACGAAAGAAAATATTGAATTCTTATTTGTCTTACAGTGCAAATTGGATGATCTAGTTACTTGACTTTAGAATGGATATTTTTGAAAATTTTGCAATCTAAATTTAGAATGCTAATTTGGATTTAGAAGAAAATAGACTTTATATGCATGGCATGTGTGTTTTCTTATAAGTTTATGGTGGAGGTTGGGATTGTTTGAGAAAAAAAAGACCAAAATAAATAAATAATTCAAAAAAAATGTATCTATAGAAAAATATTGTAAATTTTGATTTTACTTCATATCTTTTAGAATATTAATAAAAATATAGTTACATTATCTTATGTTTTCTTAATTTTCTCTATTGTTATGGGAAATATGCTTGACTCTTTAACACTCTGTTAGGGTTTTTGACCCCTTACTAACAATCCTCTACATATTGGCGGCTCTTACTTGTTCAACTTTTATGATTGTGATATGTAAGATCCACCAAACTTGACAGTTATATTTAGTATATGAAATACCATGCTCCTCTCTATAAATTTATCAACGTATGGCCCACTAAAAGGGACTTAGTCAACTAGATTAACACCAATGGAAACCTAAAGGTCAAGTTGAACTAGAATTATGCAGCTTGTTGTTGATCCCTTGTTAATTTTGAAAAATCTCCTTATAAATCACAATGCTGATATTGATATGTCCAAGCATCCTTACAATATTCATACCATTGAGAAAGCTAGCTTTACAGTCAGGTGGGGAAAATGGAGAAAAGAAGCTATGAGTATCAAATGCACCATTACTGTGTTGATGGTTTGCAGCCTTTGAGCTTTGAAAAGCTTCCCTACAGCAGTGGTATGAGAGCTCAATATTGTTACTCTTTATCCATGATTTCAGAAATGTTTACCTATATAGCATGATTCTTGAGAACTGTAACTGATTTTCCACATGTTTTTGTTGATGTGATAGATGTGCCAAATACTACACTCATATTGAGAAATCACAACCTTCCAACAAACCTATTTTCCTGCCTTTTGTTGAATGAATTAGAGGTCTTCAGTAAATTAGTTGGCATTTTCTTATGTTAGAGATATGATAAGTCCAAAAGTGATTATTTACATGTTTGATGTAAATATTTTCAATATAATCACAAATGAATATCGACATTCCCGCATTATTAGTGGGATAATTTTCAAGAAACGTGTTGTGAACCAGAAAATTTCCTTGGGACACGATATTACAACCTGCAAATTGTATTTGGATAGGATGTGGAATGAAAAATATTTTGTACTATAACAATGTTAATGAATTCTGTATCAAATTTTAGCCCTGTATACCATGCACCTCCAGTTATCTCCTTTGAAGGTGTCAACTCCGCTAGCATATACATCTTCTTTTCTTGGTCAACAACATACTTCACCCCTTTTATTAAGCCACGAGCTTCCAGATTTTTCAATGCTTTGTAACCTGTGACTGTTGCAAATTTGTTTCTCTTTTCATATCTTCTGTCCATATACCCATATTTCCAACATTTTTTATGACTTGATATATGATCATATCTTCAGATGAGAGGCCCTTAAACCTTAGATATTCTTCTTTCGTCTGTTGCTCATAAACTATGAAATCACCCTGCTTGAAAACTTGGAGTTGACAATTTTGAAGAAGGGAATTGAGTGCTTGAGCTCTAACATTGAGATCAACATCTTTAATATTTTCCTCCATGGTTTTACCTGTCAATCCATCAAAGAAAGTACTGAAAAGATCCAATATTCTATTGATGGTTGTAGCCATTTTGTGAAGCTGATGCTGCCATCTCTAAGATCTTCAAAACTATAATGGGCTTTGAACCCTAGAACAATATGTGCATTTGCAGTGTTTGATTATTCCGATTACTCCATTTACAGTATGGGCTTCGAACCCTAGCCACAATAGGTGCAGCCCTCAAGCAAAACAAAAAATGTATGTATATATGCTCTGCATTTTGAACATTTGTGTGGGTATTACTATATTACGATCACAGAAAACATAAATATGCACAACTGAATTTTGATGATTTGGATACAAAATGTAGAATTGAGTGGTGCCTGAAGGATTATTTGGTGGGGGACAATTTCTAACTAGTGGATTCAGTTTCGAATTTATTTATGAACAATCCTCACTTATTTATCAGTTATTTTCGTCTCAAGCATATCAATGTCATTTTCCAACATATATTATTATCATATAATCGTGAAACCTGCTGTGCATATGGTTTCCATGTTTCATTTTCACAGTTGTCACTGTAGAGGCAACCTTGCCCTCCTTTTTCCAAGCATATCTAGCTGTAAATTTTTTCCCTTTGTTTACAAAAGGGGCAGGTAGGTGTCATTTATTCGACTCTTTATCATCACTACTCACAAGTTAATTCAATGATATCTAGAATCCCATAAATTTAATGTCTTAGCTTCCTATGATCTATCATAGCCCAGATTCTCATGGTTTGCTTTTAGAGCCAAACATTTTGCAAAGATTCATCTTTTGGTGATCATCATGAAAACTTGTTTAGAGATTCTGTTGTGCTCTTTTGGTTTTGAGTTTGCATTCTTGAATTTGAAGTGTGCTTTGAATTTTCTTTAACTGTTCCTCTGAATTGTATTCAATTTCCGATTTTCTGTCCAAACACAAAAGAGATCTAGATAAAAACATGTTGATGTATGTTGTATTCAGTGTTGCTTTCTGACTTGTAATCCAAGGGAATTAGTGCAATAATCCATTGTATCTAGGAACATGGATTTGTGCTTCTATCACCAATGAGTGCCTCAACTTACTGTCACTATTTTTGTCATTATCGAATGGAACTTTTTCAAATGCTTACTTTGAGATTGCTTTGAGACTGCTTGTGCCTGGCATGTGATACTGATTTGTTTGTCCATTTTTGTTTGGGCTAGGATTATTTGGAAAATGCATCAAATGCTGACATTGGATATACTGTACTTTTAGAGCATGCACTTGCAGAGAGGGACCAAAGGTATGTTTTTTTCTCCTAATTCTTGTTTTAGTTTGATTCATATCCTTACCACAAGAATAAACTATGTGGTATTTGAATGAATAGTTGTTTGTGTTTGTATCGAAAGGTGTGAGATGCTCTACATCCTGCTTGGGGTGGGTGGGTCCATTAATATTTTATTTGCATGTAATGACATTTAATCTATACTATGTGTTAGGTGCATCGAATATAATATCCCAGATCCATCTAGTTTTGGTTTTGATAGAGTCAATATTGCATATCTTGAGTTCAGAGAAATAACTGATGTATTGAATATTGAAATTTGAGATATTCAACCTCGAGATTTGGAACATTGATGTGCATATTAGGCACAGTTTCAGATGTGTATGTGCTAGTGTATATTGATTTCCATTTGATATTAGTGCAAGTAATCTCATTTTTTGTGGAGCTGACTCTGTTTAGTTTGGAGGCTTTGCAGCGTTTTGTCATTTGGTTCATAAATGCAGGTGTGCATTTTGATATGAACATAATATTGAAACATATCTATGAAATAGATATAAATGCAGAGAACATAGAGAAACACGACTTGAATCGTTTATAGAGTTGAAGAAGTTACATGGTCACTAGGTATTATGATTTGTCTTACGAGGATCACTTTTTCTTTGTTTATTTTTCTTTCTAATATTGATCCACCTAGTTCTGTTGACATGGGTTAGTGGCATTGTGATATACTGATTTGTGAAAGGGAATCATAAACGCAAGGTGGTTAGGACTAAGCTTTTCCTTTTTTGATTCACGAAGGCGCTTTAAACCTTAAAAGAGATTTGATGGCACCAAAGTTGAGTGTCTCCGCACAACTACCAAGGGGAACTTGCATAGGCCTCTTTGATTTCATACGAACCATTTCTTTGTTGGAGCACATATATTTCCCTTTATTACTTACCATCCTTTGGGATTTTTCTTATTTTTATTGGATGTAGAATATTGGTGAAGATGAATATGTTTCTTGGAGGTGTATAGTTTGATGCCATGATTTACATCTAAATGTTGTGCTTTCAATGTCTAACATTTTGGTAAAAGTGAGATCAACCCATTATATGAGCATCTAGTTAAGAAACTCACAATTTAAGTTGAGCACTACACATATATGGGTAAAGATGTCGAGCCCATGACAATATGAGCTCCATTAATTTTAATAAAATGACCCAGGGAGTTCCTAATAGTTGCAAGAAAATTAGGATACCATAAGTGAAAAGGAGGTTTGGAACTCTTACCTAGACCGGAGTTGCTGTAATAATAATGGTGTTTGGATCAAACTTTGACAACTAGGGATGAAAGGAGAGGTGCATTTACCCCTAGCAATAGGTTCCTAGGTTGAAAACATTTTTTCTATCCACCATGGTGTTAAAAATTACAATGAAGCAACACTTGGAATGGAGGAAGAGCTCATTGGTCATAATCTAGGTTTGAATTTTCCACCCATGAAGCATTGTTGTAGATGGCCAAAGCCCATTAAAATGACAAAGAGTGTTATCCCTTCAATACAAAAATTTATGGGAATATTCCTATAGATCTAGCACTTCAAGTTCCAACACTGGAATGTCCTTTGATTTCTTCACTATGAAGGCAGGATTGAGGGACCCCTTTGTATTTGAGGGAACAAAAAGCCTAGTCTTCACCTCATCCTTGAATTGTTGGGATTGGAAGGAGGAGGGCATATTTTTGCATAGGGATCCTCCAAGAAGGCTTGAAACCAAAAATCACAATAGCACCCTTGCTTATGCCAAAATCCATGGGAAAGAAACTATCAAGGAGTTGCCTTCTTTCATAGAGTCTTTTCTAATGGCTTGGAGGGAACCCTCTCTTTATTGTATCCATGAATTCAATATAGATGCAACCCATGGATTTCATATGAAAATTGAATGATTCCCCTAACTGGGACCTCATAAAGACTTGAATATCTGCAATGACTCCCCCTTGTTTTTTAAGATTCTTGTTAGATAAGAGTGCAATGGTATTAGTCGAATGAAGAACATATTTGAGATGGAAGTATTATCTAGTGTTTGTGTAAGTTGCGACTCTTAAAAAGTGATGGTGGCACCTCATTTGACTTGAAATGCCATGGATATAGCCGGTGACCACATGCTCTCTCTAGTTATAGTTTTAACTGCAAACACTAATGCGGTCCTAGCTCATCCATTGATTCCTTTTATTGTCGTGTTCATTTACTTAGCGTTAACTATTGCATGCGTGATGACAAAGCACTCATTCAATGTCTTATTGACCCATTGATGAGTGTTTTTAATGTATAAAATGCAAGATCATCCATAATTTGAGCCTTGAGCTCAAGATAGACTTTGCCAAACTTGAATCTCACATTGACACTGGCATTTGAAGCAATGGATTTACAAATTCTTGATTTCATGAAATGTCTTGAATATTTTCTTAACTCCCTAGTTGCTTATATTAATCCCAAAAAAGAGACAACATCCAAATCTAAACTAGTTAATTAGTTTGAAAAATCAATGTTACCATAAACCTTGTGTAGAACAATGCTTAATGGCTTGGAGGGATCCCCTCCCTTAATTATTTCCATGAATTTAATATATAAGAAAAATCGTTGGATAATATGGAGGGGTTCCTCTGAAAGGGGCCTCATAAAGACGTGAAGATTTGCTATGGCTCCCCCTTGTTTGAAGATTCATGTTAGATAGTATCACAATTATAGTAGTTATACAAAGACCATACTAGAGCCAAGAGGCTTGCTTGCCCTAGTTTTTGGAAAGTGAAGACTCTTCAAAAGCTATGGTGGCACCTCATTTGGCCTGAAATGCCAGATATAGCCAGTAACAATATTCTCTCTCTGTTTGCATTTGTAACGACTATCCCTAATTTGGCCTTGGCTTGGTCATTGACCCCTTTTGCTGTCATGTTCATTTATCTAGGGTTTGCTATTGTAGGAATGATGACAATGACTTCTTGACCCATTGATGTGACCCCTTTTGTTGTCATATTCATTAACTAGGGTTTGTTATTGTAGGCATGATGACAATGAATTCTTGACCCATTCATGTGTGTCCTCAGTGTAATGAAAAGCAGGATTGGCCAGAATTTGAGCCTTGAGCTCAAGATTGACTTCATCAAACTTGGATCTCTTGTTTATGATGTCATTTGAAGCCATGGATTTACAAATCCTCGATTTTCTGCACTGTCTTGAATATTTACTTAAGTCACTTGTTTATAAATTTATATTAATCTTATAAAGAGACAACATTGCTGATATAAACTAGTTCATTAGTTTCCCAAAACAATGATATCATAATTCCACAAGAAAAATAATATTTCAAGCCAAATCATATGCCAAGTTTTGAGATAGTTGGTGGTTCACGGGTGGTCACCCATTAAAAGAGTATATTTCTGGGACATTAGAGAATTGATAAATTGGCCATAATAGGGACTCATTCCATTTCCAAGTGGCTTGGGTTTTTGTTAAATATTCATAGGATTTTGCTGAAAGTTTGTGTGAGGAGGTATATAGTTTCTTAACAAATACAAGCACAAGTCTTCAAGGATAACATAGAATTCAACCATTGACCCATATTATGTCATATGGTTCTACAATTGTTTCCAAAATTCTGATTTTTACACCATCTAGTGACACCACTTATTATTTTACTTCATAATGGTTGCAGATAAACTTTTTAAAAGCAAAGGGATGGTTTTGTTTGGCAATGATGCTAAAAACACAAATATCCCCATGGAGGTCGGTGGTATTATTTTTTGACAAATTGGCATGAGAATGATGATAATCCCTCAGCTTTGTCATGAATATATCCATCAAATTGGTGACAAATGAGTGATCAACTTCCCAACCACATGAATCTTCTGTAAATGCCACCCCAAATTAGGTTATGAGAACACAGGGATGAAGGATGGTTGTTGGATTTATTTCTCACCCATCCCAACCCACAATACTAAAAATAATAGCCACAACCAAACATAGACAATTCTTTCCCTCATTGAAAGTTTATTTAGGTATCTCACCCAACATTCAAACAGTGACAAACCTCTTCCACTTAGAAAAACACAACACAAGGTCATGATCTCCATTGAATCCATCTCCTCTAGTTCCACAATGTTGGCATAAATAATTTGAGCTACTGGTTGCTCTTTGGGAATCCTTGAAATTCATTTACCTTGGCTCATTGTAGTGATGAATCAGACAAGTGGATAATGTTATTTCAAAGATACCTTAGCTCATTTCCAATTAACATTGATTTAAAAAAGTGAGTAATGAGATTCCATGTTGCTTACTTTACAAATCTCTTTTCAAACACAATGCCTTCCTTCCACTTCTGCCACAACCCCACTAGCTTGGCACAAACTTGCACATATTTCAAGATCACTACCTTCTTGGTTTAGTTATATGGAATTTCAGCTATGGAGGCATGTGTTCTCTCAACATGAGGAATAATGTAAGAATGATAAGGAAAAAACCTCTCTAAGAAAAATTTTATGTTATGTCTCCCACGCATGAGGATCATGTGTCTTCCATATAAAATTTTGAGTTTGGACTTGGAACATATGATCAACAGGGTAGGTGAAAGAGATTTTAATATAGCATGGTTAAAAGATAGAACCTCTGCAAGCGACACATGGCTTAAATGATATATTGGGTTATTAGAGGCACCCCAACCATTGATAAGAAATCCCATGTGATGTTTTCGTATGGGGTTTCAAGATAAATCATGCTAGATTTGTAGGCAATTACCTTCTACCAGCTCCATGTAGAGGGCCATATTTTCCATACAGAGAGACATCCCCCAAACCAAATCCATATTTTTTACCCAGATTTCTATCCATAGCCTGAGGTGGTAGGATAGCTTTCTTTTGACTTTAGAGGAATACCCTATGCTTGAAAATGGGCATTCGATTCATTGAGGCTTATCCTGTACTTGGCTCCAACGCTTTGTATTTCTTCTTCTTAGCATTGTGATAGTCATGCTTAGATATATTTAAGTAGGACTGATTCTTGATTTTATATGGATGGCCTTTGAAATCCCACTTTGTATTGCCACTTATGAATTGAGCAATCTCGTTGATATAATTTTGGTCATTTTTTGGACATAAGTAACCCATCTTACCTTCCCAAGGACTCCCTTTACTCTTCCACTCTTGGATTCAGCTACTGTGTTTCTCAAGCAATATTTTTTGAGGTTATTATATTATTTAGTATACTTTGGTTTTATAGCAATTAAGCATAACATCAAAACGTAGCCTGCCTTCCATTTGGAATCATGACCATTCAATAGTGGGGCCTTTTCCTTGGGATTCGAGCTAACAAACTTTGTAAAGAATATTCACATTCTACAGTATGGGGTCATTACAATTGAACCCTCTTGGATTGACACATTTCTCATAAACCACTACATTGCAAATAATAAATGATTTAGTCTTTTATAATCCAGGGGTTAAAACTGAAATCTTAAATTCTCCAGGTCATAAATTCACTTACAAACACTCATGGGGGGCATATTGTGTTTGGACCGTTGGAAAGATCTTGAAAAACAAAATTTACATTTTTGTTGGTCATTTTTATTTGTGATTTAGTATCAAATTTTTTGCTTCATTATAATTAAGTCCATTTTGTATTGACAGATAATTGAACACATTGTTTTTTTCTAATGTTTTGTAGTCTTAAAGTGAAATAATTACTATATTATTGTTTGGTGTTCACTCTTGAAAAGAGATACTCTTACTATGATAATTTTCAATTATTATTTATTTATTGGGTGTTGTCATGTTTTGAGTGTGGACTTATGAAATTCCAAATCACATGTTGCTTTATGTGAAGGGGATATATATCTTTTTTTTGTCCTTGTGGTTCCCTGGAGATCCGTGTTACATTTGTACAAAAGTTTAGATATCATTCATATATCTAAAATTTATAATTTTTAATTTGAAGATTTATGCCATAAAGGAAAGACAAAGGTCCCAATTATAAAAAGTCACCCAACAACAAAATTGAGATTTTTCTTTCATTCAACCTGTAACATATTACATTTCTCTTCATCAATGCTCTTCTTCCATGTGCTATCCACGTATGACATTTCCTTTGCAATATTTGGTGCATTTGCGAGTTATAGGTAATTTGTAGGCTATAAATGTCTTTAGAGTTTCAATTCTAATTGAGTATTCAACTAAACATATTGAGTCTCTTATACATAACTATTTTTCCGTCCACCCACTTTTCATAACTTGCATAACCATTAGGTAGAGACCTAAAACTTTGATGATGTTTTTTTTGTTTAGTAAAATATTGTTGTGACTTTAATTTATTGAAAGTTGTAGAATTTACAATATATAAAGTTTCAAGATATATTTTTTAAAATTCTAATCATTTAAAGGGTACTAGCTCAATGGAAGAGCACCTGCTTTACAAGTAGGAGGTCGCTGGTTCAATTCCATCGTGCCCTGATATTTATATGGAATGGCGATGATCAATTTTTTGTGACGGAGGCTCTTTTGACCATCACCAATGAACTTATGGTGACATTTTTATACCTTCACCAAAATATGAAATTGTGACGGTCAACGAACGCCACCATATATACGCATCAATAGTGACAACCAAGAAAGGTCTGTCACCATAAATCACTATTGTTTATATGAAATGGTGAGGGTCATTGTTTGTAATTATAGTCATTATTCGTGAAAAACCTTGATATCACCAATGAGTTTATGATGACATTTTGTTATCCTCACTAAATATGAAATGATGACAGTCAA
The DNA here is from genome assembly GCA_034641835.2 of Pinus albicaulis. Classification (NCBI taxonomy): domain Eukaryota; kingdom Viridiplantae; phylum Streptophyta; class Pinopsida; order Pinales; family Pinaceae; genus Pinus; species Pinus albicaulis. The sequence continues at coordinate 205,129 of JAXQQM020083961.1, forward strand.
ATAACGTTGCCATATATATGCACTAATAGTGACGGTCTTGAAAGATCCATCACAAAAAATCGTTGTTATTCATATGAAATGGTGACGGTCACTATTCGTCATTATAATCAATATTTGTGACGGACCTTGAATGTCACCACAACACATACTTTCGGCGACGCCACCTTTGGTGACGTTCAATTTTTTGGTGATGGAGGCTATTTTCCATCACCATTTCTCGTATGAAATGGTGACGGTCACTATCTGTCATTATAGATCATTATTGGTGACGGATCTTGAATGTCACCACAACACCTATACTTTCGGCGACGCCACCTTTGGTGACGTTCCGTTTTTGGTGACGAAGGCTCTTTTGACCCTCACCAATGAGCTTATGGTGACATTTTTTGCCCCTCACCAATGTCCTTTTTTCTTGTAGTGGTTCATAGACGCTGAAGTCCCAAAGCCTACTTCTACTGATGCTGCCATACTTGACGCATGGCAAAAGAAGACAACAAAGTGTCGAAGGATTCTGTTGGAAGGTGTGAAGGATCACATAGTATCTAGCCTTCATGGTAAGGCTTCTCCATTCTTGATGTGGAAAGCCTTGACAGATTTATTCCAAAGCAAGAGCGACCAAAGGAATTTGGCGCTCAAGGATAAACTCAGAAACATAAAGATGGAGAAAGGCGAAAGTATGCCCAAGTACCTCACGAAGTTCGTCCAATGCAGGGATGAGCTGGGAAGTGTGGGGGTTATTGTTGATGACGAGGACTTGGTGAGCTTGGCTCTCCTTGGGCTACCGAAGAGTTGGCACTCCTATCAGGACTCTGTGAATGGTCAGGAGAAATTTCCAAGATGGGAGCAACTTTGGTCGGATCTTGTGTAAGAGGAGATAAGGCAGAGTACTAGGGACAGATCTTCATCAAAGACCTCTGATGAAGAGAATTGCACTTTGGCTGCCAAAAAAAATAAGGGGAAGAACAATAAAGCTTCTCATTCTAGTGCGAAAGGCAAGAAGCAGGACATGTCCAAGGTGAAGTGCTTTCACTGTCACCAACACGGACATTACGCCACAAATTGTCCACAGAAAAAGAAAAATAAGTTAAAGCCGGGACCGCAAACGGAATATCCTTAGCCTTGCAAGCTTGAGCCGGATTTTTCACTCAATTTTCACATGTTTGGTCTCGGGCATGACAAGATCAAGGTGGTTTCTTGACAATGTCTGCTTTTTCACATGACAGGAGATCGAGATTTGTTTACTGATCTGGATGAGAAAGATCTTGGAGTGCACATCGAGATGGACGATGATGGTAGATACAGTGTGACTGGTATTGGTACCATTTCCTTTGAGAGGGATTCTGGTAAACCCTTCAAATTGAAGGAAGTGATGCATTTTCCAGGATTGAAGAAGAATCTTATCTCTGTGGCGATGTTAGAAGACAAGGGATATAATGTTTTCTTTAGCGAAGGAAAGGCTTTCCTGCACAGTAAGACAACTGGTGAGACTCGGAGGATAGGGGTTCGAGTTAAGAACCTTTATCAATTGCAGGTAGATGGCTGTGAAGCAATGGCAGGCAAGGTAGAAGGAGTGGTGAGCCGGGATGATGGCAAGTTGTGTACCGAGATTACCACCTTTCACCATGGAGCTTTGAAGATACCGCAGATAACTTACCGGGCTTCCTAAAGGCACTCTTACGTAGCCGATCGGGGCAGTAAGGGGTGTACCTTTGGGAAAATAAAAATTTCGAAAGCCACCTTTCGCGAGAAGGATAGTCGCGCCACGATGATCCTTGAGAGAATTCACAGAGACGCGTGTGGACCTTTCTCGCAGGGGCTTCGACAAGAAGCTACGTATCGTGATATTTTTTGATGATTTTTTCGTAAGTGCTGGATCTTCTTCATGTAGAAGAAGAGCGAGACATACTCAAAGTTCTGTGAGTTCAAGGCACTGGTTGAGAAAGAATCGGGGAAGCAGGTGAAGGCTCTTAGGAGCGACAATGGTGGTGAATTCATCTCTGGTGAATTCAAGGAATTTTGCAGTGCAGAAGGAATTCGAAGAGAGCTCATAGCACCTCATAACCCACAGCAGAACGGGGTTGCTGAGCGGAAGAACAGAACGATCGTGGGTGCTACACGGGCGATGTTGCATGATCAGGGCCTACCCATTCACTTGTGGGCGAAGGCATGCAATACTGCAGTATATGTGCAGAACCGTTGTCCTCACAAGATACTTGGCATGAGTACACCCGAGGAGGTGTTTTCTGGTAAGAGGCCTGATATTTCCCATTTGAGGATTTTTGGTTCACCTGTTTACATTCATGTGACGAAGGATGCCAGGAAGAAGCTGGAGCCGACTACAGAGGTTGGGATATTTGTGGGGTACACTGATACGCCCCACAACTATCGTGTGTATTTTCCAGACAGTCGCAAGACTTTTGTGCGACGGGATATCAAATTTCATGAGGAGAAAGCCATGAAGTGTTCGCTTGAGAGAGAGCCACACTTGCAGGCAGATGAGGAGCTATTAGTTCCTAAGGATGAGTCTCAGGATGTGGATCAGCCACAAGATGAGGTTCATGGAGTGGAAGAGACCACTCATGCAGCGCCAACCATCAGAGGGCGGAAGCGCACTACAGAAGCTGAGCGACTGGCTCAAGATGCAAAGAAGGTTGTAGGAGCACCTACATCACAGCGCAGACAGAGACAGTCACCTGACCGGTATACTGGATACATGGCTCTTATGAGCAAGTGTATCGTGACAGAGCCATCCTATTTCGAGGAAGCTGTGGAGGACCCCGCATGGGTAGATGCCATGGTGGAAGAGTATGATTCGATTGTCAGAAACAGTGCATGGGAGATTGTCCCAAGGCCAGAGGGGAAATCAGTGGTGGGTTCGAGATGGATCTACAAAGTGAAGCAGGCAGCTGACAGGAGTGTGGAGAAGTACAAGGCAAGATTTTTTTCCCGAGGCTTTTCACAGATTGAGGGGATCGATTATGAGGAGACCTTTGCACCTGTCGCAAGGTATTCTTCCATACGGACGATTCTTGCTCTCTCAGCGCAGATGGGGTGGCACATTCATCAGATGGATGTGAAGACTGCGTTCCTCAACGGAATCATTGAGGAGGAGGTGTACATAGAGCAACCCGAAGGTTTCGAGATCTTCAGTAGCGAGTCGCATGTGTGCAGGCTCAAGAGAGTGCTGTATGGGTTGAAACAAGCACCTCGTTCTTGGTACACATGGATAGACAATTATTTCACTGGACTTGGATTCTCCAAGAGTGAGGCGGATCCTAACCTATACCAGATTGTGGTGGAGGGTAAGTTGCTGATCATTGTACTTTATGTAGATGATTTGATTTTGACAGGTGATGAACTGTTGATACACTCATGCAAGGCTGATCTTGTAAAGGAGTTTGAGATGAAGGACTTGGGCCTCCTTCATTATTTCCTGGGATTGGAAATTTGGCAGCGCAGTGGTGGACTGTTTGTTTCTCAGGGTAAGTATGCCCGGGAGATACTGAAGAAGTTCAACATGCATGGCTGCAAGCCTGTTGATACTCCTCTTCCTGGTGGTTGGAGGAAGGAGGATGCTACTTCAGCGGAGGTAGTGGATGCCACTGTTTATCGACAGTTGGTGGGGTCGCTTATGTATCTGGTCAATACACGACCCGACATATGCTATGCTGTTAACCAGCTTTCAAAAGCTATGGTTAAGCCTACCAAGCTCTTTTGGAAGGCAGGAAAGCATGTATTGAGATATCTCAGAGGCACATCGGGATATGGATTATGGTACAGACAGTCGGATGAGGTGAAGTTGTGTGGCTTCACGGATGCAGATTGGGTAGGGAGCCCAATGGACAAAAAGAGCACATCTGGAGGGATTTTCAGTATCAGGTCGACAACAGTTTCTTGGTACAACAGGAAGCAGAGATCCGTGGCACTTAGTTCAGCAGAGGCTGAGTATATGGCAGCGAGTTTGGCTGCATGCGAGGCTATATGGATGAGGAAGATCCTGGTCGGGTTGTTCGATTCACACTTAGATCCTACTGTGATTTATTGTGATAATCAGAGTTGCATCAAACTCTCGGTTAATCCAATATTTCATGATAGATCTAAACACATTGACATCCGGTATCATCATATCAGAGATTGTGTGCAGCGGAATATCATGTTACTTTCATACATTCCCACGGAGGATCAGGATGCTGATATCTTGACGAAGGCGCTCACCAAGAGAAAATTCGAATACCACAGAGGCAGGATAGGGGTGGCAGATAATCCTTATCTTGTTGAGAGGGAGTGTTGAGATTGCAACAAGATGATGAGCTTAGTGAAAAGAGTCGCCTTCACTAAGTGGGCCCGCAGGCTATTTTTGGCGCAAAGTCTATTTTTAGACTATGTCTATTTTTATACATATGGATCATGTTCTATGAGTTGCAGGATGCTATTTGTGGATGGTTGGTCAAGTCAGAAAAAATATATGGACTTCTATTTTTAGACATATTGGGCGGAATCTATTTTTAGATTGCCAGTCTAAAAATAGATATGTCGAATATTATTAGCTCTTAATAATATTTGGACTATAAACATTATCTTATTCTATTGGAGCACTTCAGTTAAGTGCACAGATGTGGCACAGGAGCTGACAGAAGGAATTACGCTATTCCTGAGGGTTATGTGGAGCTATTGCATGGATACTTCAGTTAGAACTCATGTGACAGAGTTTGGTGGAATTGATTGAGGAAGTTAGTGGAGTTGTATTCAGTTTAACTAATCTAAACATAGTTAAGCTATTTGTATTCAGTTTAACTAATTGATACAATTAGTGAGAGTGGTGTGAATTAATTATTAATTAATTCACTAATTATAAACTCATTAATCAACTAAATAATGCATCATTTAACTTCAGTGCATGGACAGTTTCAGTGGAGACCAGTGCAGAAATAGGTGAAAGAGCAGGTTAACTATCAGTTGTGACTATATTGTTGCTATTTGCAACACACATATAGGTGGAGAAGCCCATGAGGATTGCGCAGTACAATCCAGGTGGTTTATCTATTTAATGAAGCCATCCCATAGCATTTATTACGCAATAGAGGCTGGCTATCAAGTAACAAAAGATTGGAGCATGTGTTTTGCTAGATCTAACTTGATAGTGTGTAGCAATTGAGGGTGTGCATGAGAGCTTGTGAGGAGCTTTTGTACTATGATTGTTACATGATCTCCATGACATATAATATACAGATAGTTGGGGTTTTCAGCTTTAAGCTTTCCCATTAAGTATTGTGTTCATATGTGTGATTGTTTGTGGTTTTAATGTATGCATGCAATTGATTTTATTTCTGCATGTGATGATCAATGGTAGAAGAGATTCTGTATTATGCATGAAGCTAAAATAGTATGTGATCAGGAGAATCTCAGTGAATAATATCTCGGTTATTCAAATTTCTACATTAAATAGAGGATTAATCATGAGTTTAATGCAACTCTGATTATCACAATGTATCACTGTCAGATCCATCCTAGAAAAAAAAACCAACCATGATATTTATCATCTAGATAGCCCCACATGCAACTTGACTTGCTTCCATGTACTTTGCTTCTGTTGGACTAAGTGCCATAGATCTCCACTTCCTGCTGTACCAAGAAATTGATGTCGATCCTAAGCAGAATATCCCTCCCAATGTGCTCTTTCTATTTGATAGACTGCCTACCCAATTTGCACCCATGAAGCCTTCAAGCTGCACTCCCCACATCTGTCTGTACCATAATCCATACTCTGATGTTCCCCTTAGGTATCTCAAGACATGATTCCCTGCCTTTGAAAAGAGATTGGTAGGATTAACCATAGCTTGACTCAGCTGGTTAACTGTGTAGAAAATGTCTGGTTTGGTGCTCACTAAGTACATCAATGAACCAACTAACTGCCTGTAGACAGTAGCATCCACTACCTCTCCTGAAGTAGCATCCTCTTTCCTTGAATTTCCTAGAAGAGGAGTTTCCATGGGTTTGCATCTCTCCATTTGAAACTTACCTAGTATTGCTTTGGCGTACTTTCCTTGAG